>JARJLU010010332.1:0-26418 GCA_030272975.1 Sparidentex hasta
TGTGTGTGTGTGTGTGTGTGTGTGTGTGTGTGCCAAGCTAAGCTGTCATGGTCGTTTTTGCTCTTTCTCCCTGCTGCTGTTTAGGGATGAGAGCAAACGAGAAAGGGGAGATGTGGGGGAAACAAGGTCACATGTTGAGGGAGACGGGCAGGAAGCTCGCTATAAAAAGACTAATTAAAAATGTGTGGATAGATACGTTGGAGGTGCGGAGGAAGGAGAGCGCATGAGCTGGGTGTGATGTAATGTTGAGTGTAATGTTGTAAATGAGAAGAAGCAGGGGAGGGTTGTTATTCTGGAAAAAGGGAGCTTGGAGAAAGATTGGAAAAATAGATGAACAGTGTGTGTGTGTGCGTGTGTGTGTGTGTGCTTTGAACTCCTAAAACTGAGAGGAATAATTCAAGTAATTGGGGAAAAAATCTTTCACTGTCTGTCTTTGTTTCTTTGTCTCCAAACTAATAATGGATGTTTTCAGGCACATTTTACTTCACATGAAGCCCATTGCGCTAAATCACCAGCTAAATGGTTAAAAAAAACTATTTAAAGCACATTTAGACTTGCAGTAAGATAATCCTCTTTTGTTTACTGTGTTTCTGTAGTGCACACACTTTGTCTCTACTACTGTGCTGATGAAGACAAAGAGCCGAACAAGAAGAACAGTTGTGTGGGCTCTCAGTGTTTTTCACAATGTTTTCATAGCACCCCGCTGAGCTTGATGCAAGTCAATGTAAAAATTGCAGCTGTTTTGCCCGTTGTCCTCCCCTCTCTCTTTCTCTCCCCCCTTTCTCTCTTTCAAAGAATTTTCATTTGAATGAAAACCCTGCCTCAGTGTTTTGTTGTGCTCGGAGGGGGGAGGGGTCCAATTGGTCAGAATCCTTTTGGAGGTGAACCAATGCGAGCATGCCTCCCGCCTACCGCCCCGCCCCCCTGTGCCCCACTGAGGCTCCAGGCCTGACGTGTGATTGGCCGGCAGGGAGGAGCCAGACGGGGGTATTAAAGCCTGTCCCGTCTGCTCCACTTCAGTGTTTAAGAGAGTCCCTGTCTGTCAGCTGGAAGTGTGTGTGTATGTGTGTGAGTGTGTGTGTGTGTATCAGTGCGTGTGGATGCTTTTGTTAATGAAAGACGAACAGAAAACGGAGATCTCTACCATTATCTGACATGGACTTCGATCTCTTTTAACCCTCTCCAGGACTGTGTGATGCTCCATCTGAGTTGGCGAGCAGCTCTCTGTGTCAGATCACAGCTGGACGGGCTTGACAGACGAGCTGTTCAGGGATCGTGAAGGGGATCATAAAGACTGTTGTGCTGCCGGGACTGATCTACCAGGCCTGAATTTTGAAGAGAGAGCCCCCGTCGGCTGCACTGTGGCTGACCGCTGACCCCGATCTGCAGCCTAACCCCCTTCTGGTTCACCGCTGAGCTAATAGAGGTGGTCTGGTCGGGCCTGATGTGGAATTTGACCCCGACTGACCCTGTCCTGCAAGTATCCTTTCAGTGAGCCACGACTGGGGAAAAAGGAAGGATAAAAGAATAAAAGAGTAAGAGGGGTGACGGAGAAGAAAGAAGGAAGAAAAGGAGAGAAGTGAGAGCAGCAGCACAGCGACTGGTAAGGAAGTTAAATGGGGGTTCTGGGAGCGAGGGTGCGAGGGAGGGAGGAGGGGGAGGAGGAGAGTTGGAAGAAAATGGACCACAAAAGAGCTATTTTCTTAAGCTTAGGGAGGACATGTGGGAGCTACAAAGGGACACACTCTCACCCACCTCTCCTTCTGTCATTTCTTCTGTTTGTTCCCATGTCTCCAAAACTGTGGTTGCTAATATAACTTCTCGTTAAACAAAACTGAGAAGTTAATCATTCTTTTGCTCATTCACACTTGCGTGTCTTTCTTTTGTATATAAGTCTGTTTAAAAAACCTTTTAACTGAGAGACTGTCTTTCTTTCTCTCTCTACAGCACTTTCAGGATGCCAGTGGAGACCCTGCGGCCATCAGACGGCCGTCTGGCCGGGGTTCCCTTCACCTCTGCCATGCCCTTCCGGATACTTCACAAGGGTCCAGACTACTTCCGTCGTCAGGCTGAGCCTGGGGCCCGTAAACTGAGCGCTGTAGAACGCCTGGAGGCAGACAAGGCCAAGTATGTGAAGAGCCAGCATGTGGCCCTCACCCGCCAGGCCCCCATCAAACCGCCAGTCATCCGCAAGCCCCTCGTTCCACCAGGGATGATGCTCCAGTGTCAGATCAGTATCCCTCCAGCCCGCAAAGTTCCCCGCTGCCCAGCTGATGTGGAGAATGGAGGAGGAAAGGAGGGACCTGGAAGGAGAAGAGGACCTGCTCTTAACTTGGATATTCTGAATAATCTTATCAATGATGTATGTGATGGACCAATGCCATGTTCCCAGTCCTCTTCCTCAACCTCCCCCTCCTCATCATCTCCTTCATCAGGAGCTAAGAGCATCGGCAGTAGCCTGTCAGCAGAACAGGAGAGGAGCAACCGACTCCTCAGCAACCTCAAACCATTGAATCACAGCATTATCAACTCCTCCTCCACCTCCTCCTGCACCTCCTCTCCACTCAACAACAACCTCCGGACCCCTGAAGCAGAACCCACTCACCGCCCCCCTCCTATTCCGGCACGAGCACCCCGTATTGGGGTTCCAGTACCCTATAGCTCCCCTAACTCTGTGACAGTGCGCAGGGTGGACGTTCGGCCTCAGGCTGAGATCAGGAAGCCTCAGAGGGCCCAGCTACAGCCCCAGCTCAGGCCCAGACAGACTGCCCAGGGCCAAGTCGCACACCCCCAGGTCCCACCTCCTCCCCCACCTACTCAAAACCAACCCCACCCGCAGCCTAATAACTCCTCCCAAACCCTGCCCCCTCCTCCAGCTTACCCGCCGCCCAGTCCCATGCTGGCCCGTGCGGGCATGATCCCACCAGCCTCCCCCGCCTTCACCCGTATATCAAATGCCAGTTCCAAGGGGTCCTCCCGCAAGCACCCGTCTTTGCACCGCTCCAAGTCGGACCTGAGCGACCGTTTCTCACGTGCAACGGCAGACATGGAGCGCTTCTTCAACTACTGTGGGCTGGACCCGAAGGAGGTGGAGGGCATGGGCGGAGTGGAGTGTTTCACAAGAGCCAACTCTGACATTGTGTCCGTCTCTAAGCTCCGCAGTGTCAGTACACCTAGCTCGGAGGCTGAGCGGGCGAGGGAGGACGGAGGAGATGAGGACAATGAGGACGGGCCAGGCGCAGCCAACGAGCGAGTCCCCTACGGCATATCCGTCATCGAGAGGAATGCTCGAGTCATCAAGTGGCTATACGGCATCCGTCAGGCTCGAGATGCTAACAATGCTGTTTCTAACGTATAGACTAATGGGGACTTGAAAGACAAATCAGGGAAGCAGAACGTTCTGTGTGTACTCTCATGTCTGAAGAAGAGAAGCCCATCTGTTTGTCTTCTGCTGCCTTACATCACATTTAAGGATAATCCAGTAGTTGTTTTTACTGTTTCCTCTGAAGACTCAAACTTGTTTTTGAAATTGCACATCAGTGATTTTTATCTGGGCTGCAAGTCAGGACTGCTTCCCTGCGAAAGTAAATGGATGATACATTTCCCTTTTCCTTGCAATGAAAGCAATAATAGACTGGTATAAATGATGATGGTGAGGATGAAGGCTCTTTGCAACAATGGTTCCTCATGTAAGGGTACTGTGTGTGTGTGTGTGTGTGTGTGTGTGCGTGCGTGCGTGCGTGTGTGTGTGTGCACCAGAGACCTCTGCAGCACAAAGCCAGAGGGTTGCTACAAACTGCTGGAGACTCTGATGCTACACAGCGACTGAATAAGCCAGGAAAAGAACCATACTGATACTGTGAAACTACACAAAAAAAGCTTCCATAAACTCACTTGTATTTTCGAAACAAAAAAAACTCTTTGGCTGTAAGACTGTTATTATACAAATTTCTGTCAGCATGCGAGTGAAAAGTTTGTATCCATTTACTTTAGGGTTTGTCATCTCAACACACACGACTGTCACACAGATAATCACTTCACAGCACACACGTATATTCAGGTCAATTACAGTAAATATGGTAGCAGCTGCAGTTAGTGCTGTCTGTGTATCTGACTGTAACATTGTCTCAATTGTGTGTTTGCATCTGAAACATGGTCTCATGTCTTGGATTACGTTGCACAGGTGCAGCGAGAGATATCTGTTTACTATTTACGTATGTCTGGGCACGGATGAGAAAGCAAGTCTTATGATAAGGGGTGATCTCATAAGAGGATGGTTAAAGCAAGTGTAGCATGAAAAAATTATTTTGAGAGAAAAACAAAGGATGGGTAACGGGAAGGATGAAGAGTATACTCACTGATGGTATACTGCGGTTTTGAAAGTGTCTCAGGAAGATGCACTTGGCATACTAATGGAAATGGACCAATATTTATTTGGAAAATGTAACTTAATGTATTTTTTAATATTGGACAACTTTGTGTACATAATTGAATCCTTGCTCTTAAGTGCAATCTGACTATATCAACTACAATTACAGTAAATGTAGGATCACATTTGAACACATGCAAACACAGGGCACCAGTCACATGCTGAGTGTGGATGTTAACGGGGCTGCTACTGCTCTGTGGGGAGCGCTAAACTTAGTGATACTGTTGTGTATAACTTCCTGTTCATGGCAGTGGGAGCAGAAGAGGTCCTGCAAGTTCTGAGCCCTCTGCATCTGCTCCCTTTCAACTTTTCAGGGTAGTCCGTCTGAGCATTTGTACCCGTAACTATCACAGGTAGTTGAAGAGCAGCGTGCAGCGGCAGTCCGATCAGAGGGCTGGAGAACGTGACCACAGTGATGGTGAACCAAGTGTGCTGAATCCAGCACTGGATGCCCAAAGAGTCTTCAAGTGAGAGATCCAAAATGCTTTACCATGGTGTATTCTAAACAATTAATAAAAGAAATTGTAAAACTTTTCTTTTTCACCGTTTTATTACTTTCTGGTCTTTCATGTTGACTGTAAAGGAAACAGACCAGCCTGGTTCCGGCATCTTGCTGAGAGCAGCCACTCCTCTGATGTCTTCAGTATTTTGGGAGTTTATGAAGTTCTGATGCCAGATCCTCAGTTTATAATCTGAAATCTGGTGCGGGTCCAGTTTAGCTGTGGCAGGTGTTTCACCCATCAAATCACATTGATCAATAATTGACACGCAGAACTTTGGATGGTTTGTGTTTACTTTGTGTTGTGAAGGTTGTCTGCTACCTCAGTGCTCATGTAAAGTTTTGTCGTCTACAAAACACATAAGTAGTTTCACAGCATAACATGTCCAAAACACATTAAATGGGGTGGGTTTTAAAATGTAAAAAACCCTGATGGGTTTGAAAAGACATGGTGAATCCACTTTAAATGGGATGCATGAAAACAGTTTTAGCAAAGCAGCTGCTGTGAATATTCAGGCTTTAAAAAGGGTGTAAAAGTCTTTTCCGCTTAGTTTGGGATTTGGGGGGGATTTGGATTTGCCCCGTATGAGCTGCATGGAGTCATTTAATGTTATTTTACAGATATTGTTTTGTTACATTTTAAAACAAGTCTCCATCAACTTTGCTGTTAAAGTGAAACTCTTGCCGCAAAGCAAACAAGGCTTTATTTGCGATTGAATATGAGTCAAACCTTCGTGTAAAAGCATAATTGCGATGAAAGAGGCACTTTTAAGATTTACCGTAGTTTCATTTCTGGGCAAGCTGATTTTCAGTGGAGTGTAGGGGCACTTTAGCTCTAGCATCAAAATTGCTATTTTTAAAACACTAAGAAGGCTCGACACAACATGAAACTTTGCTTGTAGTATCACCAGGATCTCGACACATGAACTCGAGCATTGAGAACATTGTTTGTGTACACAGAATTTACTAAAAAGAAGGTTTTTGGACAACTCACCTTAGCAGTAGCAACTCCGGGGCACCTCCGTCATGGCAGACAAAAAGTGTTGATCCCCGAGTGCGACCTGACCCTGGTTTAAGCAGAATGGTGCAGCACCATTTTGGTGTGTTGCTGTAGAAATGTTGTATGGACTAGCAAACATCATCTGACTGTCAGTATGAGGGTGACTAGATAAAGACTTAATTTAAATTTTTGAGTGATCTTTTACTTTAATGGCTTTGAATATAAATCTGGCCCCTCCACTACAGACCAAGTCACGACATTTTCCCAAGACTTTTTCTTCATTTTCTTTTAATTTTTTAAACTTACAGGGCCATATTTTATGCTCAAAAGCTTGTCAGTGGTATAAGAGGTTCTCCAGTGAGTATCATGTAGGCTACTTCCATAATGCCAGGGCACTTGTGATAGAATGATTTAAAAAACGAACAAACAAACAAAAAACAACTATTTGTCGTAGTCAGCATCAATGCAACAGAGTGTGGTCTTTGGTCAAGCTCCTGAAACTTAATTACATCTTTTGTAAGACTATACAAGCCTAGTTAACACCCGCAACCAAGTGAAGATAGCCCTATAGAGATCGTAACGGTTATATTATTCAGCTGTTCTCAGAGGCTGAGTGCTTCTGAGGATATCTAAACTGACTTTGATGTGTATAATTGATGGAGTGTCCCTTCAATCAAACTTCAACTCAAGAGTACTAAACCACCCTGGGGGTTTCGAAAGTCTGTGATCCGACTCACAAACACCACCGCGGTCTCCTACCCGTGCTGGTTTTCCCTGCACCGACTTGCTACCAGGATCAAATGCCACTTCTGATGAGCACATCTGACATTTGGCAGTTTCCATCTCAGTTACGAGATTACCAAGCTTTCAGACAGCTGGACAGTGGCTCGTGCCTCCTCCAGGCCTGTCTCCACCCAGCAGCGGCCTCGCTTGTCAGAAATCACAGTCCCTGCACATCATGACATCATCGTATGGATGATCTCCAGAACGTGGCCCTGACTTACTGCTCTCATGATTTGCTGGTTTTAAGGATGTGGGTGGTTGGAACGTTGGAGGAGTGTGGTGAAATGGAGCATGCTGTTGTTGTGAATGATAAATATTGCTGCCTGGAGCCCGGGGCCGGGCAGCATGACAGCCGCCTGATGTCCCAGGCAGCTCTGATTAACAGCCAACAACACTGAGTGGAGAGAGAAGCAGAGATCTAAAAAAAAACACAAAAAAAACAGCGGATCAGAGCAGTTTTAAAGGCTGTGAATTGGAAGAGGACAAGACAGGATGTTGGTGGAAGAAGGTAGAAACTGGAAGAAAAGGAGCAAGATGCTCGGGGAAATGAGATGGATGTGTGTGAGCTCAGCAGCTCTGCACTCTGGCAGGTTCATTTGCACTGAAATTAAATCAGAAAACTTTGTTTTTCTGCTGAAGTCAGATCACGCTGGTGTTACTGGTGACTGGATTACATCTGTTAACAAAAATGTATATTACTTTATGTCACACTTGATTTGAAAAAAACACATTTTTAAGTCAAGTCTAATTTTACTCAACAAAAAAAAAGACAGTTTAGTTGTCAATAGATTTTTGTTAGTGTTTGTTACAGCTAAATTTGCACGAATTTTTACCAATACTAGCCAGTCTGTTTTCACTTTTGTGTTTAAACCAAGTTCTTGACATATATTGAATAAATAAGTATTTTAAAAAATTTTTTTTTACATGGAATCGTTTTGATGAAATTAACAAAATTGTACATACATTCAAACACTGTTTCAAAGAGATTTGCACCATTTTCTGAATTAATAATCCTGAGTCATACATTTGTATCAATCAATGACATCAATATCAATATGTCCTTGGCTGAGAAAACAGAGTAGATATAAACAGAGGTCAGAAAGGGAAAGAGTGAATTTCCATAGCAGGATGGAACCAGTGCCGTTGCTCTGCTTTGTTGTCTTAACAACTAGGCCACCAGACACCCAGAGAAAATGATAATATTTTACCAGACTGGAATCTCTGCAGGGCTGGGATTAAAAAGTGAACTTGTCTAAGTAGGATACATAACAATTAAAAATGCATTTCAAATTTGTATTTGTACACTGCTGAGTGAAAGGGACTGGAACCCTGGAGTAACAGAGCAGAAGTCATAGGCTTTGACGCAGATATGAAAACCGTCTGTAGCTGCCAGCTTTTGTTCCAAGCAGCTAGAGTTTTTGTTTTGACCGACTCGCAACATGATAGACACACATCACATGCTTCTTCCAGAACTTACATAACTAACTAGTCAGCCTGGGATGACAATTCCCCTGTTTTCATCCTGTAACAGTATCATTACATAACCAAGGGTGGACAGCCTCTGACCTGCTCCCCGTGGTGATGCGAAGAGTCAAAAAGGCTAAACGCTTAAGCTTTGGGAAAAGAACACATGTCCTGGGACGATAAGATGTCTCTGCCCGCTGCGGTCTCCCTGTGGACACATGAGGAGAACTTGCCAAGAAGCATCTCTGTGTCATCCTCGCACCCTCTCTGTTTCTCCCCAGAGAGGCTGACCATATGTCCATATTTACTGAGAGATCAGCTGGGCTTTGGCTTCCTGTCAGTTTACACACACACACGCGCACACACACACACACACACACACACACACACACACACGCATCCATAACACTGGAGCTGAAAACACACTGCAAACATGCACTCACAGGCATGCAAAATAAACACACTGCTACACATGATTTAATCCCAAAGAGATTGGAAACATCCTCTGCATGTAAGTACCATAAAAATCATCATTAAACACACACGCGCACACGCACATACACACACGCACACACACTCCGAGCAGAGGACTTACTGCTTGGAAAAAGACCCAGACACGCAACAGTGCACACACAGGCAAATTAAAAAAAAAATTGTGTGTGGCCGGGGTGCTCAGTTAGGAACTGTATATCGCTTGATCCCAGTGGTTCCACTAATGTATAGCAAAGCTTGATATAGGCCCTCTCAACAGCCTCAGTGCAGGGAGTGATAAGCTGATTAAGGCGCGGGGCAGATGGGATCTTTGTGATTTTTACTATATTTTTGTGTGTGTGTGTGTGTGTGTGTGTGTGTGTGTGTGTGTGTGTGGGTGGATGTCTTTCTCTGGGACCTTCCTTACGCCCCGTGGGAAAACAAAACTGGGTTGTCTGTGTTAGCTTAGTGTGTTATTGCAGAACACTGCATTGCTTCCCTTATCTCTCCACATCCATCTTTCCATCTTCCTCTCTCTGACGTTATCTGTTCATCTAAATCATATCAGCCTTTGGATTGTACCCGCTGCCTGAACACACAGCACACTCTGTTGTTTTTTTTTTACGTTCCTCTTTGCATTCGGACATGGTGCAGCTTTCATCCAGACGGGATGAAACAGCAAATACCCTCCATCTCATTCCAGGCGTTTCAGCTTGCTGTTGCTATTAAAGTTGTGTTGTGAAATGCCAAAATTCATCTGCAGCAATTAAAACAAACAGTGACTGATTTCCTACAAAGGCTTCTGGGCTGCAGTGGTGGTAGCGTGTGGAGATGAAGATTTTGTTGTCTTTGTTTTCCATCTTTCCTTTTTCAAGGCAAAACCAACATGTCTCTGTTGATTTAAGTAAAAATGACACCAAAATGGTATTTCCACCCTGGTTTCCAAACAAAGCTTTTGCTGACACTTGAGTTGCTGCTGTGGATAAAACCAACATGTTAGAAAGACAATATGTTGGCGGAGCACAGTGAGCACCAGTCACAAACTGACAATGCACTGAAACCAATCCAACCTAACCCAATTTTATTTCAACCAATTTGCAGCTTATTTTAACATTTTCTTTTTTAAACATTTACTGCATTTTTTTTGGTTGTTGTATCTGACAGCAAACAAGCAATCTTGAATCCATTTTGTGACCACAGAGCTGATCGCAGCATTCCACCAGTGAGCTTGGTGAAGCGTAGCGTTAGTTGAGGCAGAGCACCGGCAGATTCACACTTGTACTGCCGTGGCTGATTGGCATCAGGTGTTTCAGTCTTGCGTTACATCTCCGGGTCATTTGCCAGCTGACTAGTCACACCAGAATCATTTTCATAGAGGTGCACAGTTTAGCCATTATAACCAGACCCTTCATTATTCAAGGTTCAAGATGTAAGGATGCGCAAACCACACTTGTATGGAAACCCTGAGGTGTTTTCTGAGTCTGATCTAAAATGTTTTCTCTCCAGTGATTATCACTTGAGAACTGGCGGGACAACAAACTTTTGCCAGTATTTCCTTCTCCATCTGTGAAAACTTAAAAAAAGTATATATATATATTTTTTAAATTTTTTTTTAAAAAAGAGGAAAATTATTTCCCTATTTTTCTTTCAATTTCATGTTTGATTTTTTTTCTCATATAAAATAAATTCCCTCGGTTTGACAAATGAAACCGTCTTTTTTTTTTCAGTTTCTACAGATGGAAAAAAACTTAAGCAAGAAATCCTCTTTTCAAAGTTTAAGAACTTTTTATTATTTACCTGGCAATGAGGGAAAACATTTTAGATCAGACTTAGATAATGAATTACCAGAAATCTTTTTTTAAAAATAATTTCCTCAGGACTTCAGTAGTGTTGCACAACAAAATGAATGAATGTATAGTTCCTTCTTTCTTCACAAGCATTGCTTATATTAACATATAATTAAATCCAGGATAGAACCACTCTCTATGAACTGTGTCAATGTTTGAGCACCAAAAAGAAACTTTTTATTTAAACAGAAATGTAGCAAGGTTTGAAAGAACTACTGGCAACCTCATCTGTGTGTGCCAGCAGTGCCACGTGCAATATGTCACGATTACTATACGGATACCTTCCTGCCAACACTATTTGCTGCTGCAGCTCCTTCTGCAATCCTGAAACCTCCTTCGCCAATGTGCTATATCTTTGCTATTTTGTATTTAACTAAGATTTGTGTATTCAAACAAAACTGCCGCACAGTACAAACATTTCTCTTCCAACTCTGGAGTGTGTGTCTGACTGAACTCTGCTCCTGTGTAAAAAACACTTGATTCATTATACACCTGTGTGCTTTCTTAAAGTGGGCAGGCGAAAACATTTACAGCCAGTGACACTGTGATTTAAACTGTTATAACTGTGAGTAATGACAACAATTCTGTCATAAGTTTCGGTGGAACACAAGTAAAATGTTAATTTACAATGATAATATAATAATTTGGATAGGAAATAAGGATAAAGGTTGTAAACTGACTGTTGGGTACATTCTATGAGTAAGCAGTAAAGGACACCTGTGTTGTGCAAGAGGGGATTCCTTGGTACACTGACTGTCTGCCAGCACATGCACGATGATAAGTCCTGTTTTTCCCCAGCAGAAGAAACACTGTGGGAGGATGAGCACTAAGGCATGTCCATGCTGTGTGAGTAAGTGCGTTAAGACGTGTGAGAGTATGTTTTAATGAGATAGACTGTGGATGATTCACAACTCAACAAACACACAGACACACGAACAGACACACACGCGCGCACACACCCACAGCCACACCCACACTATTTTGCCAAACGTATTCGCTCACCTTCCTTGACTCACATATGAATTTAAGTGACATCCCATTCTTAATCCATAGGATTTAATATGATGTCGGTCCACCCTTTGCAGTTAGTTTTAGGAGTGTGTTTATGGGAATTTTTGACCATTCTTCCAGAAGCACATTCTGAATGTGTCAGTGTTGGACGGGAAGGCTCGCAGTCTCCGCTTTGATTCATGCCAAAGGTGTTCTGTCAGGTTGAGGTCAGGCCAGTCAAGTTCATCCACACCAAACTCTTTCATTCTTTCATCCATGTCTTTATGGACCTTGCTTTGCACAGTCATGTTGGAACAGGAAGGGGCCATCCCCAAATTGGGATCATGGAATTGTCCAACATCTCTTGGTATGCTGAAGCATTCAGAGTTCCTTTCACTGGAACTAAGGGGTCAAGCCCAGCTGAAAAACAACCCCATACCATAATCCTCCCTCCACCAAACTTTACACTTTGCACAATGCATTCAGACAAGTAGCGCTCTCCTAGCAACCGCCCAAAGCCAGACTCATCCATCAGATTACCAGATGGAGAAGCGTGATTCGTCACTCAGAGAACGCGTCTCCACTGCTCTAGAGTCCAGTGGCAACGTCCTTTACACCACTGCATCCAGCGCTTTGCATTGCACTTGCTGATGTATGGCTTGGATGCAGCTGCTTGGCCATGGAAACCCATTCAATGAACCTCTCTGCGCACTGTTCTTGAGCTAATCTTAAGGCCACATGAAGTTTGGTGGTCTGGAGTGATTGACTCTGCAGAAAGTTGGCGACCTCTGCGCACTATGAGCTTCAGCATCCACTGACCCGCTCCGTCATTTTACATGGCCTACCGCTTTGTGGCTGAGTTGCTGTCATTCCCATTGCTTCCACTTTGTTATAATACCACTGACAGTTGACTGTAGAATATTTATGAGCAAGGAAATTTCATGACTGCACTTGTTGCACAGGTGGCATCCTATCACAGCACCACGCTGGAATTCACTGAGCTCCTGAGAATGACCCATTCTCTCACAAATGTTTGTATAAACAGTCTGCATGCCGAGGTGCTTGCTATCATACACCTGTGGCCATGGAAGTGATTGGAACACCTGATTTCAATTATTTGGATGGGTGAGTGAATCCTTTTGGCGATATAGTGTATGTAAAACAGGAGTGCAGAGCTGCATTTGAACTATAACACAGTTTTTTTTGTTGATTAAAGTGGTGTGTGATTCCTGAAGACACACACCACACACCGCATATGATTTGTGCAACCTCACCAATGAATATGATTAATGATTCATCAGATTTTTTTGTTTCATTTCATGGACTATCATTAGATACACAACAGAACTGGTGTCAAAGAGGAATGTTTTCTCTTTAGCTTTCTAGACTCCTTCTGTCTGGATCATTTCAAAGTGTATTGAAATCTTTCCTGTTTGCTCCTCCAGCATGCACACATTGTTAATTAACAGTGACCCACAGCCTCACACTCATAAACAACACTTGAGTGTGACGACTTTCGTAAGCTGGTAAGTTTGAACTGAAACACATCCTTATGCAGCAGGACGCATTTCTGTTTTTTCTTTGGGTTGCACTCAGAGACAAGGGTTTGAAATGAGTTATGTGGAACTGAAGCTTCAGCAGTACAGGGGTCATTTACACTCTGGACATGTCCCCACTTACACCTTTACTGTTTAAAAGCATCATTTGTAAAAAAAAAAAAAAGAAAAAAAAGAAAAAATGTTAAATGTTATTTATTTAAATGAAAACTACAAACGTGGGGACCGTGGAGGAGGCTGTGATGGTGTTCCTGCAAAGAAAGACACAAAAGCAGAAGCGGCGTCGCACGACATCACTTGCAGAATTTCGAATGACTGCCATCGCATCAACTACTAGCCACACTGCCCCCATGATGTCTGATGGTACTGCAATATGTCGTCCACATGTGTGAGCTTTCAGGAAAATGTCTACAAATTCGTACACAATGAACACAGAACACAGGGTTCCATCTGTTTTAGGGTGAAAAATTGTAACATATTTCTCTGTCTGTAAACCTTAATGATTTGTCCTGAGGTTCGTCTGACTCAGTAATGCCAGGTGTCATGACTGAGGCAAGGATTTTCCAAATGGAGGTGGAGTGACCTGCAGGTTTGAAGGCCTCACATTCAGTCAAGCAATCTGGAAACAGATCTGCTGGACCTTTTACACAACAGCCCCACACCATGTGTTTGGATGCTCTGCAATCCTTCACTCATGCAAATTCTCTCTGTCAGTAGCCAGCGGATGTGAAAGAGGACAGAAGGTGGGAAAAAAGGACTCAGAATAACTGCGCTCTCTAGACAGAAATTGAAATTCAACAAGAGAGCAAAGCCAAACAGAAGCAAGGAAAATTTGTTTTTACATAAACTGTACGTCATCGCAAAGCTGTGTGAAGGTTTTTTTTTTTCATGTTTGGAAAGGAATTCACACGGCATTTCTGCAGCCAAAACAAAATCTCTGGCCAGCAGCTCCACAGCAGCAATCAGCGGAAACATGGAGTTTATACTCCTGTGAAGGCTGCCAAATGCACAGAAAATGTGACTGGCAAGTGTGTGAGAGAGAAAGAGGAAGAGAGCTGGCTTCCAGAGGCCTCATGTTTACCTAACCTCTGACAGGATGAAAAATCCCAGTCTCTAAATCGCCAACATCCCAACTACAATGTAGGAAGTTTCCCACCCTGCTGTTATTTCCAACTGCTGCCACTTCTTATCACATGCAGATAAGTAGTAGAATGACTTATACAGTAATGTGTGAATCCCATTCATAACTTCTGACTGGATTGTAAACAAGACAGAAGAGAATATATGCAATGTGACATGACATGTAAAGAACCAGTCACACTGTTTGTTTACTGTAACCACCGACATTAAAGCTCCACAGAACATAACTTAAATAGGATTTAATACTTTTTTTCACAATGTTATTTCAAAGTGTGTACATCGTATTCTTCAAAAATGCATTTTCGACACATTAATATAATAACACTTTAACTACCATTCATTTGGAGACCTTATTTACTCGATGGATGACAGACTAAAGAAAGAGAGACGTCACTTTTGGGCAGATTTGGTTAAGCAACACTACATAAAATAAGGCACAGCAGAAACATCAGACAGATCAGAACACTGTGTTTAACCATATATCTTTAAATGTTACAGTTATAGCTGAAGATGTCAACAGAAAAAAACAAGTTTGCTGATTTCTCATATCTCCACAATGTATTTTGTCATTCAGAGTATCACACTTTCTGAGTGGCAGGGCAGTATTTTCAGCTGTAGCCACAGCAAGTACGTGGTAGAAGCTGAATGGAGTTGAACTATGAAATACTGTTTGTAGGCTGATTGTGTCACAGAAGTGGTCAAACCTAAATGTTCATAATAATAAAAAATGTTACAGAGGGTTATAAGTCATGCCTTTGTGAAGAAAAAAAAATAGTAAAAGTTTCCATTGTATGAACTAAGATGGCAAACTGTTATTCTGCCCACAACTGCATTATCTACAGACTTTTCTGTTTTTGTACCTTTCACAATAAAAGCCAGACACAGTGTACACTGCATAACTCATCTCAAATGTCTGTATAAATATAATTTTAGATGTTAGACTACAACCTAATCTGCACACTAGGGTTAGAATGTTTCTGCAAAACCTGTGGCAAATTTACATTTGCATAGGTTGAACACATATGAGCAGAATGAACTGTTCCTGTGCGTGTAACGTTAGCTAACTGCTAGCTATATTGCTGCGTTTCTAAAAACCTGTTACAATATGCATTTTACAGCAGTGCAGTGTTATCTTCCTGTAGACACACTCTGACACAAGAGGTGCTACATTTTGTTTTGTAGTACATATTGACTGGACAGTTGATCTGTTAATCAGCTCTCACAGTTCTCCTGTATAAAACTTACTGGCTCACTGTTGACTAACCTGATCTGTCCCTTTTCAGTACAAACTTCTCTGTTCATGTGGCATGTGTCCACAGGCAGCCTTTTGTCGTGGACAAAGAGTAATCAGAGGTAAAATACCATGACACGATCGTTCCTCTTCCTCTTGTGTGACTGTCTCTACCAGGAACACAAGCGTTTAGTCATAACGTCCAAAACACAGACACAAAGGCCCAGTCAAAGCACACAAGCTGAATGTATTGTGAAGTCGGACAATGACCCAGCTTTTTCCTCTCTGCACCTTCCTCTCCGGCCTAACAGAAGCCATGTTTCATTAGCAATTTCTCATATTTTATATCTGATCAACTCATTTTGACATGTGTACACTAAGCAAGTCCTCCATACGTGTGTATCTGATAACATAGCAAGAGTTTGTGCCCTTGGTTACATATTTGCAGTATCTCTGCAATGTGAGAGATTCCTGACAGCATGAAAAGCAAAGAAGTCCCTACTCCGCAGATTAAAATCTTGTTCCTTAAATAGATGTCTACAGCTTTAACAATGTGACATCAAATTGACTTCTGAAATGAAAGTGAAACTAAGTTGTGATCTTGCAGTTGTCAACCATTTGTAAAACCTTCCCCTGTAAAGTAGCAATGTTGCCTTTGCTACCATACATTAGTAAAAGAGATTTTTAATATCAGTGAAGTCATTTCCATGTTAAAGGTGCAATATGTGAGAACTGCCTACCCGTCGGACATAAACTCCAAACAAATAGGTAGCAGCATATCACCAGAATAACCAATAACTGCTGTTAACTTCAGCTGCCATTAGTTAGTTAGAGAAGCTAGCTGTGTAGCTAGCACTCCTACTGGAAGACTATGCCACGCTTCGGTGCTCGGAGCAAAGGGGGAGTGTTGGTATTGCTTACTATCAGACCATCACCTCATGAGGTAAAAATTGGCTGGGGGTTAGCATGCTAACTGCAGAAATGATCTCTGTACCACAACAGATCAACAACGATCAGAACTCTTATTTATTCACATTCTGTTGCTTAACACTTGATTTTAATTAAAGCTCTAACCTATTGCACCTTTAGAGTCAAACTGAAATTAGAAAACATTTTATGCAGAGATGGTCCTTGGTGCCAGTTTTCACTTGTGAAGCTGGAAAATCAGTCGGCATTTCTTCACATTCAGTTCCCTCCTGTCAAAGTAAATGAGTTGCTTTGATTGGTTTTCATTTAAATGCCTTAAATGAGGTCCAGGCTGAAGATATGTTTCATCATTATACGTCCCACAATGTAGTTAAAAGATGCTTCTGTGTGTTAAAAGTGGGAATTGCTAACACTTCTCTTAATGAGATTACAGAGGTTGTCAGGGACATTACATCACAGTGAACATCACTACTCACCAGTCTTTACAGGCCAATTTTAATTACAAAATATTCTTACTCTAACTTTATAAATTGTAGACTCGTGTATTTTGTAGTTATGTAGTAATCATGCAGAAAGATGCTTAGTGGTGGTGACGCTTAAGTAGTGCGACTGCAATGTACTTTGCTGAGAGCTTTACATTAGATTTTTACATTACATTATCTTTTTAAATCCAATTAAAATTCCACAGGCTTTTTGTTGAAGCATACAGGGTGATGCTTACTTCTGGATTGGCCTGCAAAAATATGCCATCCCTACATCACTTTATACAGTTGGTGCTATTTCTGTGTGGGCAGACAGTAAAAATAGTTCATTGTATCACCGCATTTCAGCTGTTGTTTGTCCAATCTGTAAGTCAAGCCTTCAAATATGATTTCTATCACAGGGCTATATAGCTGTGAGCTCTTTTACTGTAATCACAACTGAACTGATGCTGAATCAATAAATACATTCACCATTCTTGGTGTTGGATGAATAAAAAGTAATGTCTGAAACATTTATCTGACATCAAGCTAGCAGGTAAAATAACCTGTCAATTCAAACAATCTATGAGCAAGTCAAGTCAATTTGATCGATGTAGACCAAAATCAAAGATCACATTGCCTCAGTGGGCTTTACAGTCTGTAGAGTTAAACCACAGTATTCTGCTCTTAGACCCTTGATTCGAGTAAGGAAAACCCCTTTAAGTAGGAAAAAAATGGAGGAAACCTCGGGAGAAGCCACAGAGGAGGGATCCTTCTCCCTCACAGGATGGACAAACATTCAGTGGATGTTGCGTGTACAGAGCAGATAAACAAAATCCCAGAGTGTACAGATTACAAAATGACAAAATATCTGATGCCAGTAGATTATAATGAATTTGTGTGACTGAGCGGGCCAAGGAGTTGTCAAGTGATGCCTGAGCCACTTCCTTCCTCCTGAAAGACAGTATGCAGATTTTGATCAGAAAGTACGGATATAAGAAGGTTCTTCAACATAAGTGAGCAATGATCCATGAGGGGCCAGGACAGATAGAGGTTCCTGGGGGACTGATCAGAGAGGAGCTTGTGTGAAAACAAAGGTGGAAGGAGAAGAAGCTTTGAAGTGAAAAGGCAGAGGAGAGCAGTCAGTTATGAGTCAGGCACAGAAAATAGTGTATGATCCAACACACATCCCAGATTCAAAATTGTACCAGACACCCCTATCAGGCTTGCATACTGTGTGGAATGATGGTCCTCTCCTGTTTGCCAGATCTGAGCCACAAGCAGGCCGGTGCATAGCAATATATCAGCCCAGAGCAAACCCAATAAAACAGAACTGGCCTTAATATGAGCCAGATACAGCTAGGGGTGTATACCTTGGACCAGCACTTTTTGGTACCGGCTCTTAATTGGGTCAGTACCAGGGTACCGTTAAGATTCTGGACAAACAGTACTGTTATCGGTATTTTTTTAAAAAACAAAACAAAACAAAACTTTTTTTCCCAGATTTTTTACCGGTTTTTGACATGGATGGTTTTTAAACGTCTACCCAACTGTAATGACTATAAACTTAACAACAAACTCCGTGACTTGACATTGCAGAAACCAAACCGGGTGCTGCTGCTTCGGCGCTGCAGTCTTTGGTGTTAGCCGGGCTGCTAGCCGGGCTGCTTTACTCGCTTTGTTATAGCAATCAAACACACCGCACTCTTTAGCTTCACTAGATACTGTTCGCTGCGTTATGGCTCTGATCTGGTTTTGCTCCGCCGTCTGCAGTCCGCCAGCCAAGGTGCGCTACGGTAGACAGCTGGCGTCTTGAGGCCAAAGAGTTCCCATGACAATCACATAATCACTCGCGACCACATTTATAGGTATGTGTCATAAAAACAACAACAGGAAGTATTCCCGACTGAATGATTAGTAGAAGAGCTTGTGTTTGTCTCTTTTTGAGATTTGTCTGCTGGTGTCAACACGGAGTGTTTTATTTTGAAAAGTAACCAGATATTATATTGTTATTTCGGTACTTTACTTCCTGTCTGCTCGGTGCTAAATTCAGCGGCATTGCTGCATCGTGCTCCGGCATCCGCCAGATATAAAAGTCCTCCTTATCCGTTGCGGAGTATTTGTAATTTCATAGCTTCTGTTCTGTTGAAGCTTTATTATTACCTTGTGGTAATAAAAAGAAGGTTGAATCTTTTGACATCTTGTAAAGTCTGTATTTTTTCAACACAAAATTACATGTTGTAGTATCGATAAGAGTGTCGATAAGTGTTGGTACAGATAAGGAGTATCGGTATTGGTATCGGTATCAATAAAATCCTAACAATATACATCCCTAGATACAGCACACAAGTATAGAATGAATTGAGGACCAGACTTGGGCCAGGTCTGGTTAATTTGGTTCACTCTTGGCTGACTTCTGGCCATGCATTGACCCGCTTGTGGCTCAGATATGGCAAACAGGACCAGACCGCCCAATTGCCATCATCCCATGTGGTGTAACCATTTTACTTTGTGGGCATCCTCCATGCAGAGCTCCATCTCTATCCCTGTGGTCAAGGATTCAGGGCCCTCTATTTCACCCATGTCCATTAAGATCTTAGGATCAACATTTACCGGTAGGTAGGATGTTGATCATGGGGGTTGTGATACATGTCACTACTGTCAGGTGTCTGTATGTGTGTGCATATTGTTACATGGGGATTGTTTTCTTGTAGTATGCACTGTGTGTTTTTATCTTCTGCAAAACTATAGGATGAGTCCAGAGCAAATTACAGAATATTTCTTATCCATGTTGTCTTACGTTAGCAAGGTATGTAACTAGCCTCCAACTGAAAAGTGGAAGGTAGTTAACCTAGCGTGCAAAGTTCCAATCTTCTTTTAATTCTGATTTTTTTCCCTTGCACTAAATGTAAGGACACCTGAATAAGCCTCTTCATCTGTACATGACTAGTTGTGAGTGTATGTTGTTAAGTTAATCCCCAGAGACAGTGTAAGAATCCATTTAAAATTTTAGCTCTGATCAGTTACGGCTCTGCTTGTTGTCTTTATCAGCTGGTTTTGGAAAAATTTGTACAGTGATGTTCTCCACCTGTTCCTCAGTCAGCTCCTCATGTGCCACAAGAGTCATTATGACAATTGGTCACGGGGCCTCATGTGTATTGAGGATGTGTGTGTGTGTGTGTGTGTGTGTGTGTGTGTTTGTATGCACTCCAGTTGTCTTTAGAGTGGACCGTTGGACCACAGCTGGTACTCAGCAATATGGCAAAACGGTCATGAGCAGCTGTCATTTGGACTTATCTGAACTGTGGGAAAGTATTTAACAGTGACAGCAGCCAGACAAGCACAGTGTGTTGCCCTCTATCATGGCACAACGTGGCGGCCCATACCAGAATATTAGCTGTCATTCATGTGCCTCTCAATCAGGGATGCCAACATTTTTTCCATTGGAGTGCCAAAACTGAAACTCAATGGCCGTCTTAATGTTGTATTGTTGAGGTGCAATATGGTATACGGAAAAGAAAGTAGTCTGACCAAAATTGCTTACACTGCGGTATCTGTTGATTAAAGGTGAATTTAGTAGTTTTGGGGAAGACATTTTAATCACAAGAGCAAGATCTTCATTTTCAAGACTACACAAACTCAGTAAACAAACTCTTCATTTTTATGACTGAATAAACGGAATAAACAAACTGACCCCAAAGGACAACACAGTTTTATACTGTCATAATTTGTTTATATTTGGCGGACCCTGCCACCTTTCTAGCTTCAAATAGTGTTCTGGGGACCTTATTTTCCTCTGAGAACAGCTTATTCACTCAGTTAAGGGTTAAGAGTTTGCATTATTACCTCACTGATATTGAAAATTTAAAGGTGCTGAGTTTGAATTTCTTCTCCATACTAGATAGTGTCCCTTTAAGAATGGGAGCAGAAAATGATTTGCCAGGAGAGCCTTTGCAAGTTCCCTGGTATTTTTTTCCCTCGCTGTTATAGCTAGCTTTTGTTTCTGTAGTAAATAGTTTCCTGTGTGCTTTTATTACAGAGGTTTAGTCCTATTTTCAACCTAAGAACCATTATAAAACAATTTTAATTTCATCTACAGTATTTATATTTCAGGGTTTGGACTCTTTCACCATAAATGTGTCACCACTTTCTGCATGCTGATGCCCTTTTTATTCTTTGAGCTTCCGCCTATAAACAGCCTGAGTCTGATCCATTAGATTAGAAAACCAAACAACAGATGTACATTAAAATTGTCACACACAGTATGAGAAAAAAAACATCCTTGAAGTAATCAAAAAAGTTCAGGTAGGTCTGTCAAATCGTTTTCCTTGTGAGTAGAGCAGCAGCACAGTGATTGTGAATAAAAACCTGATGGCTTAATCTGTACCGATGCCATCCCAGTAGAGCATTTCCCATCGGAAAAAGGAAAGGCCTGACGCTTCTATAATTCAGGTTAAATTCAAGTGGATTCAGGCACTTATTCCCCAAATGAGACAAAGTGACTGAAAAGCTCCATGGGAGAGAACCTCTATTTTACAAATTGACCAGAATTTGTAATGAATTAAGCCTAAATCTGTTCCTCTGACTTAAAACAGCCCGGAACAAAGAGAGACACGAACAGCTGGAGCAGCTCACATATCCTCACAGAGACACACTCAGGGTGTTCAGACCATGTAAATAATACACACAATAGCAATGCTCTCATAAACAATGACAGCTTTTTATTCATTTTCTTTCAGTTCTGCTTTCATCCTCTCTGTCTTTTCTTCCTCGTCCCTGAGCTGTGGAGCTTTCAGGAAGTAAAAACCCTGCTCTGATTACAAATGCACGATGTAGCCCACTTTTGGCTCCGACTAATGTCCATAACGACAGCCTCCATAAGGCTGCACAGCTTCTACTCGGCTGCACAATGAGGCTGCACGTTCTCCTTTGTTTCAGTCGAGCGCGCAGCGTTTCAGAGAAAAAAAACACAACAAATTTGCCTTTTCTATTTCATGCTAATGTCATGTGTCATCTTGAAGGCACGTGCGCCAACATCAAACCCACATGCGCCACACACTCACACCCTCATCTGCTGTAGTAAAGTAAATGAAACACTCCTGGGAGAGTGCGTATGCTGAAAAACACTGTGATGATGGCAGCGCTTTTGAAGCAGCAGCAGTGACATCTCACACACACGGAATGAAAGATGTTCTGGTGAATCAAACAGTGTTTGGGCTGCAGCATCCTATCACATACAGACTGTGTAAATGTTGTGTCACATTGAATCTGTGCATGATGAGATAGTGCCACAACACAGACTTGGTGCACTTCCAGTTGCCTTCAGGAATCTGCTTTGTCAAATGACTATTTTTCAGGATCATAAACTGGTTTAGAGGGTTGCCATGGCAGCTTGTCAAACTGATTTTAGTCTATTTTAATACACACACACAGCCCACTTTCATCTTCCTGGCAGGTTACACTGTTTAACAGAGCAAGGAGACAGTAACCAAATCATAATAGTGGAATGAATGACGGTGAAATTAGTGGAGCGATTTTAATGTGAAATAACCTGGTGATCCAGCAGGAAACCTCCTGATATGTAGGTTACTCGTCAACCCACTTTGCCACTCATCTTACAGAGGAAGAGTCCGCCTGTGAGCCTGGATTAATATTTCACTATTGTTGTACAAGAGATTTGCGTGTGTGAATGGGCTTGTGTGTCTGTCATATGGGTGTGCATGTGTGCATTTAGGTGTGCATGTGCAAAGGCTTATCTGTGTGTGTGTGTGTGTGTGTGTCTGTCTGTCTGTGTGTGTGTGTGTGTGTGCGTGCGGATTCATCAGTGCAGCATAGTTGCGTCTACTGTACTGCATGTCTGCCTGATTGCTTCTGTGGATGCCTTCATGTGCCTGTGTGCTTGTGTGTGCTCAAGTGTATCTGCATGTGCACTTGGGGTATTTCACTCAGCCATTATCACTTAGTTAGGTCAAAGGCCACTGTACTGTTCTTGATGTTCTTGTTTATCTGACAACAGTGAAATTCACTTGTTACAAAACAATAAGATATTTAAAAAAAAAAAAAACAACAACAAAGAAATGAGTGGAAAAGCGATTGTTCAGGTAGTGCTTGAGTGAAGCAGTCTGATGGCTGTGGGGATAAATGATCTGCGGTAGCGGTCCCTCTTACACAGTGGGTGTAAGAGTCTGCTGCTGAAAGAGGTGCTTAAGGCTTCCACAGACTGGTGCAGGGGGTGAGAGGTGTTCAGAATGAGAATCAGTATCAGAAATCATTTAATGTCCTGCAGACAGGGAAATTTGTTTGTCTCAGCATCGACAGAATATTACAAGAACAAACACCGGTAGCAAAAATAAACAATATGGTTAAAAAGGGAAGAAATAGAATAGACATATATACATATTTACATGATATAGTGCAAAATTAACAAGCAAATTTTTATACACAGATTTTAAATACATATACATATGATAAATATGGGTGTTAAGGAAATTGACCAGATAGTGCAACAACAGAAATGAGTTTTGTACAGACTTATTGCACAGTGCAGAGTACAGGGTGAGGTCTATAGGGAGCAGTGCTGGTTGGAAGGACCTGCGATACCTCTCCTTTAAACACTTAGGGTGTATCAGTCTGTTGCTGGAGGAGCTGCCCAGTGCTGTGAGAGTGACCTGCAGGGGGCGGGACTCCAGCGATGACAGCTTGTCCATCATCCTGCTCTCTCCCACCACCTGCACTGAGTCAAGAGGGCATCCCAGGATAGAGCTGGCTTTCTTGATAAGTTTATCCAGTCTCTTCCTACCTGCTGCTGAGATGCTGCTATTCCACCAGATTACTCCAAAGAAAATGGCTGATGCCATACAAAAAGAAGTCATAGGTCCATTCGTTCCCCTCAGACACACATCCAACAATGGATGTATCATGGAAGAACTTTAGGAGGTGACAGTTTACAGTGTTGTGCTTGAAGTCCAATGTGTAGAGGGCGAAAAGGAAGGGAGAGGTCACCGTACCCTGAGGGGCCCCCGTACTGCATAGTACCACATCTGAGACACAGTCCTTGAGTCTCACATACTGTAGTCTGTTGGTGAGGAATTATGTAGCTGTATTGCATTAGAATTGTATTGTATTGTATTACAAGCACTGGAGAAGTAAAAAACATGACCTTCACAGTGCATCCAGTGTTCTCCAGGTTTGTAGGTGCAGTACTGCGTCATCCACCCCAGTTCCAGAATGGTAAGCAAACTGAAGGCGTTCCAGCATCGTGCTCACATGGGGACGGATGTGCCTGAGGATAATCCTCTCCATGGTCCTAATCAGTCATCAGTCTTTTCATCAGTTTGTCATCTGAAAGTGTTTAGACCCCTTCACAATAAATTGTATCATTAATACAATTTATAACATGCACCTCTTGCAAGCAGCACTATGGATGCAATATTAAATGCTGTATATGAAAAAACTGTCATATCTGCAGAGCAATTTAAAAAATGTCGATGCCTCATCCTGCACTCGGGGGCATATAAAAAATTTAGCTAGTTTTCCAGTTAGCAATCCCCTCCCTCATCTTCACCACATGAACTTGTAGCAGTAATCGACAGACATGGCAACAAACAGGAAGATCCTGGAGGAGCATACAGGACTGCCTCTTCATGGAGTTCTCTGTCCTGTATGAAAAGAGCGGGCAGGGAATGTGTTTTACGGTGTCTACATTTTAAAACGCTGCTATACGTGAAGTTCCTCATCGTGACATGCCGGCCATTCTATCTGCCAAGGGATTTCACCATAGTGATTGTAGCCGCAAATGCTAAAGCTAATGCTAACAAGGCACTTGGAGGGTTACATGATGCCATCAGTGAGGCAGGAGATTTTAAACACACCGGTTTAAAGGCTGTTAAACTACGACTGACTAGCTCTTGTGTTTCTACAGTCAGCTCTCTAGGTACAACCCAATCACAGAGTAAATGTTCCAACTTTAGATTTCTATAGGTTCAGTTTTCAGTTTTATGTTGTGACAACCATGTGCTTTTGTTCTGGTTAGGTTTAGGCACACACAACATCTTGTCAAAAGTATGAGATTTTATCGCTATAAACATGGCTGAAAAATGACCCCAACATGTAAATATAAGTTTTTTAAAATATTTTTTAAAATATCTGATTTTGTTATCACTACGTGGCTGAAAAAAAAAATCCTGTTGTAGTATTGAATGGTTTCCCAATTATAAATGTTGAAACACTTGTATGCACATGGTTTACAAAGGTCCCTTGCTTGGTCTTGGTCTCCATCTTCCCCAGCTGTCATGCTACCACCATCCCCTCCACCTTTAGACATGGAAGTCAACTTATATACTTGTGACACATGCAAATTTGAATGTATCCATGGTTTACAGGAGGATGAAATGCCAACATCGTATCATGGTGACTGGGCTAGTCACTCCATCAACAAGCTTCTAGGAACACAGAATTTCACAAAGATGCATGAGTGTGTGTTGCTCTGTCACTTTCAGACCTGAACAGGCTTCTTCAAAGTTCTGAATAAAGGCTCTAAATACTTAGTTATACTATAGTTATTTTTGATACATTTGCAAAGCATTCTGTTAAACCTGCTGACTATGCCTGTGGATTATTGTGTGTAGAATTTTCCAAAATGTCGATATCATCCATTTTAAATTAAATCTACAACAACAAGGAGTGCCAGACATCAGACTGCTTCCCACAGCTGCTGTATGTGGTTTACTGATAACATATTTGTGGCTTCTCCTTTACTTTCTCCACAATAGCCTGTGGTCTTCTCTGCGTCTCCTTTATTCATTATCTGGTATTCATATCACTCTAATTCCAACTTGTGCAACTTTCCACGGGCCATGAATTATGAGACAGAGAGTAGGTGTGTTTATGAGCACAGCAACATATGATTACTGATATTATGCTGCCACAAGAAGCATCCATCTGAAAATCCATCTGAAAAATAAACCAATGCAGCTCCTACTGTATATTATAAATGGAAAGAGAATAGACTATTGTGTGCAGCACTTGAGAATATTTATTATTGAGTCATAAAAACTGATATGGCTAAGTGAATAGTGCACATTGCTTTTCCCTTAAGAGGTGCCAGTTGGTAATTGAGCGATTTCTCCTCCTCCGGCTCTATAATGGGCTTGTCATGCTGTGCTGCTCAATGCATCTTCAAAAGGAACCAACTCTCTGTGGCTCAGAGGCGAGGGCTGTAAACTAGGTCGCCAGAATGAGCCAAGCAATTTTGCAAGACAGGAAAGAAAGTTTGTGTGTATGCGTGTGCGGTGGGGGGGGGTAAAATAGTGCATTATTAAGGTGCAATGGCTTGGGCTTGGGCAAATGCTTCTGGTTTGATTTATTGGGGTCTGGTGAAACAGTTCTAAATGTTGCTTGTATGCGTTACCATTTCCATAAAGGTGTACTTTTATTCAAGAGACACATTTCGATTGTTTTTTTGAAGCGTTATGCAAAACTGTGGAAAAGCTGGAGGTAAGATGAGGGTGAAATCACCAGGGGTACAGCGAGAAAGGAGGGCAGAATGTTCCTCTGCCAGCATAATCAACAAATTCAGACAAGTCTTATCAGGGCTGACAGTCAGATAAGGACGTGTTTTA
>JARJLU010010333.1:0-24038 GCA_030272975.1 Sparidentex hasta
GTGTGTGTGTGTGTGTGTGTGAGAGAGAGAGAACCTATCAACATTACACAATGGGGGTATCCTGAGAGAGGAGGGCTGTTCCTTTTTCCCACAGTTTCAAGAAACAGTAAGGCTGTTGTAATATTTGGTGGAGCCTTAAACACTGACTTACAGCCAGTCGACCATTATTGTTATTTGATTAATCAGATAACAATGATGGTCCTCCTCTGGGTTTCTTGGCAGTCTTTACAACTTGATGTGAAGACTGAAGAATTATGGGGGAACTGAGTTCAGTTCACGGCCCATTTTGTAATCCACAATGAATGACTTCATCTGTGTGACCTCATCTTCAAATAGCCACAAACCCACAGAGTTACTACTTACTTATGGGATTATGGACTCAATGTAACAGCTACCTTCAACGTTATTTTCATAATTATGAATGAAACCAACCAAAAGGGGTGCTAGGAAGTCTGGGGGGTGAATGTTATGATTGGTTAAACAAGTTTCTTAATTCCACCAAATTCTCTGTGATGTTTTACAGAGTTGCCCTTTAGAGCAGGCTCTGGATAAGAACCGATTTATGATAATGAAATGACTCGACAAATTTATTTCTGTTTCCAGGATTAATTAGGGGGACAAAAAATGTGCAGGCAGGACAGCATTACAACTATCAAATGACATTTAGCCACACCTGGCATACAGCTGATGCAGTTAAAGGAGGGTGGCTCATTCACCAAACAGGAAAAGCAACTTTGGCAGTGTGTCGACACTTGCCCTGCATTTATGAAATGATCTACATGGCTTCTCAGAGAGATGGCTCTGTTTTTACCAGACTGGGCCTCAGTCAGTTTGAAGCATTTTGTTCGTCATGATTGATATGACACAAACATAAACACAGTGACCACAAAGTAAAGTTGGGGTACATTTCATTTCAAGTAATTACACAATGCCCATTCTGACTAACTTTGACCCCGGGTTACTTGAAAAATTACGTGGTAAAACTACTTCATGGTAATTGAGCAGGTAGTGTAGGAGGAACAGATTCCAGAAACATAAATGTGTACTTATGAAAGAAAATGTCTTTTAAAAAATTTTATCTCACCTCAAAGTTAGAGGAAAATGCCTATTCTGATGAACTTTGATCCTGATTACTTAAAAACTCCACTGTACAAGTAATTCATACTATTTGCGCTGGTAGCATAAGAAGTATTCCAGACATACTAGTCTGATTAACTATTTATCATTTTTATCACACCTCAGAGTTAGATATAAATGCCTGTTCTGGTGAACTGTTGCTGAATCGTTTAAAAAAAAAAAAAAAAATTTAAAAACCTATGCAATAAAAGCATCTCATAGCGTGCCGAGTAGTTAAAGGAGTGGCACTTCATTAGCCTTTAGTGTCCAATACCTGTGAGACTGCACCCTGAACAGTCTTCTCACAGGGCGCTATGTTGCAACTACCGTAAAGGCTACATGAACTGCGCAATCGAGATATTGGTGCGGCTCATTCGACCCCGCGACCGTCAATAACAACACCGGCCTCAGGGCACTTTCCAGGGTGCTGGGTCGAAGTCCGTTCGGGTACAGCGGAAGTAGCCGTCACTTGCAAACCCTGTCCGGTATCTGTCATCGGTTTCATATCATATCACTTCGCACTGGTCCTGAGTTAAGCTTCAAATCTGAGACAACGGAACCGCCAGGCGACATGGCTGCGAGCGCGGATCCAGAGGTAGTTGTCATCGGATGCGGGCTATC
This sequence comes from Sparidentex hasta, assembly GCA_030272975.1. NCBI lineage: Eukaryota > Metazoa > Chordata > Actinopteri > Spariformes > Sparidae > Sparidentex > Sparidentex hasta. Next base: position 1,738 of record JARJLU010010333.1, read on the forward strand.
AGGAATAGCAGCGGCTCACAGGCTCGTCAGAGCTGGATTCCAGCGTGTGCGGATACTAGAAGCGACTGCTAGAAGCGGAGGGAGGATCAAATCGGGAAGACTGGGTGAGCGACATTGCTGCTGTTCCTCTCTCTGTTTAATCATTTCCATTGCCCTCACCAGTCGCCATAGGTCAAACCCCAGATGATTGGCTCCCCCTCTTAAAGAACTCAAGCGTAAACTTGCGGAGGTCCTCCCATCAGTACCACTCTCACACTGCTCCCATGAAACAAACCGGGGTGCTTGCATTTATTCTTCTTTTTTTCTTTGTATGTCTGTTTCCTTTCTTTGGTTGCATGTACTATGTTATTATTTTAAAGGTAAATTCAATCCAAAATGAAAATCCCACTCATCAGCCTCATCATCTTCTCACCTCCATGCCGACGGAAGGTCAGGTGAAGTCTCCGGAGCTTCACAGCAAAACAGTGTTGCAGCGTTCTCCCAAACCACTGAAGTAGATGGGGACTTGTTTTAAAGTTTAAATTAAACAAGTAAACATAAATGTAAAAGTGACCTAATCCAAATCCCAAATTATTTGAGAAGATGCTGTAACCCTTTTTTCATATTATGCAAATTCTGAGGTTCTTTTTTTTATTTGGGGGTCCTACTAAAACAGGTTTACATAATTTCATTTTAAAAAACCACATCATTTTTCTCATATGGTGCACTGCTGCGGCATCCCTTTTCACCCCGGGTCTGGGCCACTCTGTTTTAGGTATAGAGTGAGACGTCTCGTCTCTCTTCAAACTTTGGTGAGAGTTTCAAATGTGCATTACAGGTAGCCAGTCAGAAGAGAGTGAATACGTGCCACCTGTTGGTAAACCTCTTCTTTATCGACTCTCTACTGAAATGATTGATTGTTTTTAAGAAGTAGAAGAATCCTTATTTTATCACGTATTATGCACTGTAGTATAAGATTTTTGTGTTTGCATTAGTGACATGCAAATAGGTCTGATGGCAGCAGATGCTCTCCAATTGGGAAAAAAATGACACTGACTTGAATTTTAGTGGTCAATTCAACCAGGCGATCCTGCTCTCCCTCTACAGGTAATAACATCACGGAGATAGGAGCAAGTTATATCCACGGTCCATCTGAGGAGAACCCAGTCTTTTGTCTGGCTCGTGACTATGGGCTCCTGGACGCAGAGGCCCTCAAACCAGAGAACCAGGCCATGTACATCGATGAACGTCCTCACTGGAGTCCCAACTGGTTCAGCAGTTCAGGTCACTGGATGTTTTAACGCGCCCCCCCCATTTCAAGTTATCCTATTAATTACTTTGTGGAAGTGCAGAGTGAGATGATGAATGATGTATACTGTGTGGGTGATGTGCAGGTCAGAGGCTGGGTGCTGAACTCATGAGACCTGCTATGGACATGTTTAACGAGCTCATGGATGAAATTGAACAGTTTCACAATAGAAGAGAAACACCCTGGCCCAGCGTGGGACATTTCATACGATCAGAAGTACGTCACGTCTCAATCAATCAGCAAAAATGATTTTTCAGCCGCACGACCTGAAAAGTTCTTGGATGGAAAAATTAATCCTGTGTCTGCTCTCTGCGGGTGTGTGATACTGTGCGCAGGCTCAACAGCGAGCAGCGGAGAAGTGGAAGGACAAGGATGAAAATACCCGAGAGCTGCTGCTGTGTGGCCTCAGTGCCAAGCTGAAGGACGAGGTCTGTGCCAGTGCAACACACACCATGGATGAGGTAGACCTGGCGGGATTTTCCATGTTCGAAGGTCTAAGCGGACTGGACTGCAACCTCCCAGGGTTTGCACTCCAACATATTTCAGACATATTCCTCCATAATAAATGTTAAACTCAGTGAGTGGCTTAACGTGCTCAGCCCTATTTGGTAATGGTTCACTCTGATGAGGCTCCTCCAGGGCACCCTGAGACAGATCAATTCGTCACCCAGTCAGGTGCTGGCAGTCCCTTCCTATCGGCAGAGCAGAGATGTTTAATAGCTTAGTCAGCTGACAGAAAATTAACTGGCGGTGTTTCAGAAAAGGCACATCTTTTCCGAGATGTTGCAAGAAAATGCTCTCCACGCTTTCTAAAATGCGAGGGTCTGCTGCTTGTCTTACACGAAAGCAGGCTGCAGCCTGTTTTGTTTTGGACTGGACTCATTTGCAGACATTAACTTTGGCTCTGAAAAATTATTCAAAAATCTAATTATAAACAGTTTTCTGTCATTTTGCAGAAAGTAATTACAGCAGCCGATAACACTTTTATCTGTCTAACTAAGTAGTCTATTCATACAAAAGCACTCAGTTCACCCCTTTGATTCATTTATTCGTTTCAAATAGTTTTGAGACACTGTGGATATTTATTAGGAATTTCTTCCATGTTTCTCCCTGTGAAAAAGGGTTCTTTGTGGAGTTTTCCCTTACCCACACCAAGGGTGTTGTCTGCTGTACAGATTGTAAGGCTGCCTGAGGCAAATTTGATTTATGAGCTTGAGCTATTTAATAACAATTAGTCTTGCCTTGACATGAATATACTTTGGTAATCCATTATGAAGGCTATTTCTGCATTGCCTTCCTTTTGCTTCGTTTGCAGACGTGGAGCTGGAATCTCACTCTCTCTCATCCAGACGCTCTAGTCTGACGCCTTTAATTGTGTGTAATATTATTGTTGAGATCATCTTGTCAGGCTCTTCGGGTCTTACTGAGATAAACCAATATCTACCTTAATTAGAAGCTTATATATCTGCATCCAGGTAACTTGTATGTTCATGCCTTTCTCTTGCAGTGCCTTTGAAGATCTAATCAAAAACTTGATGTCGGAGCTCCCCGCTGACTTGGTGAGCTACAATCGGCCTGTTCGCTGTGTCCACTGGAACGACACAGAGAACGGAGTGGGCACAGTGACGGTCGAGTGTGGTGACGGGGAGAGAATCGCTGCCGATCATGTTATATTCACAGTACCTCTAGGTACATTTCTGCACTCACCCTGCACTATTGATACAGATTTGTGTTTAGTTTTAGTTTAATATTTGTGGCTGTATGCCATTCGGGCAACATATATTTATATACAGCACATTCTGGTATAACAGTTCTTTTGGAAAACCTGATGAAATGATAGATGTGAAATCCAACTAAATAAATATCATTCAAATCATTCAAATCAATCATTAAAAGTCAATATTGCCATAAAACAGGCAGGCTTCTTTCTCACAATAGCCTCATACAACCGTCGTTACCTCAGTTTTTAATGGTATGGCAAAATGTTTCATCGCTCAACTTTTTTTTCTCGCCAGGATACCTTAAGAAGCACCATTCAACCCTGTTCTGTCCTCCTCTCCCTGCACACAAGCTCCACTCCGTCCAGAAACTGGGATTCGGGACGTGCAACAAAATATATGTAGAGTTTGAGTCTCCGTGGTGGGATGCTGACTGTGACATCATCCACCTGGTGTGGGAAGATGAGGTCTGTATTTGCGAGCACATGCTTCACTGTTCTGTCACTGTTCTGTGACGTTTGCACCATGGCAGCACGCTTCAATATCAGGCCTCGTCAGAAGCAGTGCATCACTGACAAATGAATACGCTCACACGCACGGCGATTGTTTGTTTTACACCCTTTGTGTCTTTAGGGGGACGTATTGGTACACATAAACGATATAAGCAAATCCTGGATAAAAAAGATGTCGACGTTCACCGTGCTCAAATACTGTGAAAGGTACAGACAGGTGACAGTTTTTCAGTCTTTTCTGTGTGAAATGTTTACAACAGCTGTGGGACTCCTCCCCTCTGTTCTGGTTAAACTCTCAGGGGAAGCCATGTTCTCTGCGGCTGGATCTCCGGGCAGGAGTCAGAGTACATGGAGTCGCTTCCTGAAGAGGAGCTCAGAAGTTCCATCACGGAGCTCATCCGCACATTCACAGGTGAGTTACAGATCTGTGGTCTCAACCTGTAGCTATCTCCTAATTGCTAGTATGGATCTTATCTCATTTAATTTTCCTAATTTTATTCAGTTATGGAATAACTTTGAATGTTTGAATGTATTATCCAAAAATACATACATACATACAGTCCACTTAAAGATGTGAAAGAAATGTTTAAAAACAGGACTGATGACGACATTACATCTTAATCTTAAACCTCAAAAAATGAAAAGATACAGCTCAGTCAGCTTCATTTTTATGATAGAATTTATTTTCCTGCCAATTTAAAATAATGGGAATATAATGCATTTACATTAAGTCGGCATATAGCCATCACATTAAAAACTTCCCAAACCCGTCAGCCTTTACTGGACGATATAAGATACCCAGCTGTGAACACCTCAAGGATGTTGACAAAACTGGTGTCCTCTCCTGTGGTGCCACCCGCTGGCCAAACCGTGCATATTTTGACTCGCTCATTGAAATAATAGCAGAGGTATTTATCTATATTTAGCTTTGTGTGCAGTATAACTGTATAGAATGACAGCCACAAGTATGACTATCAATGTCCTGTTGAAAATGTATGGGACCTAATTAAAGAGGTGTCAGTTAATGTTTAGGATTGCAATAATATTGATGCGTCGGAGGATCTCGAGATGTTCTACATAAGGTAGTAAAACTTCTGATACAATTAATGTAATGTAATGTAAACATGTAACAAGGGGCTGCAGGTTGGACCTGAGCCCCAGGCTGTTGCATCGAGGATGCAGCCTCTGCACATGGAGCTCACACTCACACCAACTGAACTACTTCTTAAATATGTTTTTAAAATGTTTCTCAGCGTTTCCAGGTTGGTCAAGTCAGCTTAACTGTGTGTGTTTAGGAAACCCTACAATCACACCAAGGGGAATCCTGCGCACTCAGTGGTTTCATGACCCCTGGACATGTGGGTCCTTCTGCTACCCAGCTGTAGGCGTCACAGCGCAGGACCTGGAGAACATGATGGAGCCCCTGCCTGTGAAGGGATCACAGTCTCAGGTACATGTGAGCACATTTTGTTTTTACACAAACACACATCGCGACCTCTGTTGCCTCTCGGTTCTAACTGCTTGGATGTGTTTCAGCCCCTGCAGGTGTTGTTTGCCGGAGAGGCTACTCATCCCTGCTACTACTCCACCATCCACGGAGCTCTCCTCACTGGGTGGAGGGAAGCCGATCGACTCATCTCTCACTACACCACCGTCAGTCCATGAAGCCACCCAGATCTGAGAAAGATGCTGCATGCATAACAACATTTTGTATATTTTTTTTTACTCCAGTATTTTCACATTTCTTACAGACCACGTGCTGTATGTAAAAAACATTGTACAAAGCATTTTTTGGGGTTGTTTTTTTTTTGGTTTGTTTAATTGTTTTTACATTTAGAGGAAGTTTTAAATAAGACCAAGTGTCATACACAATCACCCATCGCTGTAAGATAACTAAACAAAAAAAAAAGCTTGCCAGATTACTTTTCAGTCAACTTATTTACCAACCATAAAACATTTCTTTTGATTTGTGAAATTTACGTTTCAACAAATAGATGAAACCACTGTAAAGATTCACTGTTCTGTCTGCCATGTTAATATATTGCACATTGATGCAAGAATGTAATTGTCGAAGCGACAGTGTTTTTTGATGCAAAATAAAAATTTTAACAGATCAATCCCTAAACAGGTGTGAGCATATGTGTTTGCAGACCTGCACGGCTATATGTTGTTTACTGTTATGGATTGTAATTTTTTTCTAGTCATTCAGCTTTCGGAAGCTGTCAAGTCACTGTGAACCTCACTGCGGCGGCATCATCTTGTTGGTTGTACTTCAGAAAGTTCCCAGGGATTCCCAGGCATTTCTGCGATTACTGCATGTCTTTCTAACTGAAAATGTGTTTGATACTGTGCGTCACAAAGTACAATATCAGGTGACGTGATAAAGGCCTCAAGGAGAGCTCTGCTTTAACAGGCCCTGTTGGAGGAAGGTCCTGTTTGTCGCTGCTTACATGTTACATACTGAATGAATGAGTTTAATCAAGTTGCCACAAAAAAATAACAACATCCAAGCCGAAAACATTATTGAGTAGATTATCTTTTCACAGTAAAAAGCAGAAAAAAATCCACACCCCCGGAATTAGATTAAAAGTAGTGTTCTCCATTCTATCTAAAAGGAAGTATCTATCAGAATGGACTACCGTCTCTGTACATGTATTTTAAATGACAGGAGTCAGTACATTTCTAACCATTGCCTGGTGTGTTGTGGGATCGTTCATGGTCACGGCTAGTCATTCAGTGGCAGACTGTCTGAGGGGCAGGGGTGAAAAATGTCTTCAAAAGGACACCATCTGCAAAACTGTTTTATTATGTGAGTCAGGTTTAAAGTATACCCAGACTGAGTATATCACTGTTATAAAACATACAGGGAACTACAGCCTGTTTAACCATTTAAAGGCTCACAGAGAGAACACTGTATCATGTGTCATCTACCACAGGGGCACTGTTCTAAATTTTTCATCCCTTTTTCGTTGTGAAAATGGGAGCACTGTCAAGGGAAGGAAAAAAAGTAATGCAACAACTACCAAAAAAAAAAACAATTATTGTAATACGGAGCTTTTTTGCAAATCAAATAATGGCTAAATCTTGATATATACCCCTTTATGACTACATGTGTAAGAAGCTGGACATGCCATCCTGTGAGCATGTGTGCGCTGCCACATTCACCAACTTGTCAAGTACCCCCGGTCTCCATTTCAACGACCTTTATTTCGAAAATTCGAACCGGAAACGCACCCCCTTTTCCGTCATCTACGCAGGAAGTCAACCAGAGACAGTTAGCCAACCAACAGTGGAGTTAACTGTCTGTAACGTTAGTAGCTGGGATCCAGCTATGTCTCTCGGTGTCAACTCTAAAGTAGTAATAGTGGGATGCGGGATATCAGGCATAGCAGCGGCTCACAGGCTCGTCAAAGCCGGTTTCCATCATGTGCGGATACTGGAGGCGACTGCGAGAAGCGGAGGGAGGATCAGAACAGGAAGACTGGGTGAGAGACTGTCCATGTTCTGTGGCAACTTCTGCACACTTGCCCCGCAGTGTGTTTACCGCAGAGTCAGGCTGACTGGCTCTGACAGGTCAGATACACGTCTTATTGTATTACGTGTTTATTACAGCAGAAGCGGCTGCAGCCTACGGTCACCCCTGATGTAAGTCAGGGTTGTAACTTATCGTAAAAACAAATAAAAGTGCCATTATTTTTACTAGGTGGACCGATTATCGATTGGACGATTATCTGAGCCGATATTCAGCATTTTTCCGATGATCGATGTCCGTGTTGTTTTTGTTTTTGTTTTGTTTTATGGTCAGCGACCCAGTGCATAATATTATCTGAAACAGCTGATCCTCTCACTTTACATGACTAGAGCCCAGCTGACATTGGGGTACACTGTTGATAAGTCATCGGTTCATCACTGCTTTGTCACAAAATTGATGCTTCTGCACTTTTGATATTGCACTTGGCCATATTGCGATTTAGCTGATATTCAGATTATTGCGCAGCATTAAGACCAGACTTACCTATGTCCGCTGTAAATCATTTGACTATAACTACTAAATGCAGGTGGATAATGCAAGGGTTATTTCACTTTAATGACTATATAAGGGCTGTAAATGAGTGACAAAGAACAACAACCAAGGTCAGTAGTGATCTTTTTCTCTTCTGCAGGTGATAATATCATTGAGATAGGGGCAAACTGGATCCATGGACCGTCCGAGGAGAACCCCGTGTTTCGTCTTGCCCGTCAGTATGGGCTCCTTGATCCAGAGGCCCTCACCCCAGAGAACCAGACCATGGACGTTGGAGGACATCCTCCCTGGGTTCCCAACATCTTCACCAGTTCAGGTGTGCCAGAGGTTTTGAAAAAAACAAAGCCTGTTGTAAGACTGAACTCTCAGATCGTAGGAGTAGAAATCTGTGTGTGAGGGGCCAAAACGTTTGTGAGGTTAAATTGGATGGCATGACATGATGCATTATTTAAACTTATATTTAGTCTGTAATTATTTTTGGATAGTTTGATCTTTCCCTTTCATGCCAAGGCCCTATTGCTCTGTGTTGTGGACTTAGCTGGTATGCATAGTAAAATACTATATCTGTAAAAAAGGGTGGTGGATTGTTTTATTTATTTTAGGCAAAATAAAATATTTTGGTTATAATTGTGCATTACTCATCTATAGCAGCCAAAAAAGCAAAAATATAATACAGAAGAGAAGCAGATTGTGGTGGCTGCACAGTTGATTTGATTTGATTTTGATTTGATTTGATTGAGACTTAAGTTTGACTGCAGTCAGCTACACATGTCTCAGATAAAGGTACCTGAATTTAATTGATATTAGAATATTTATAAGCTTGAGTGCAGTAGAGATATTTTAGGTATGTATGTGTGTAATGAATTACAGCAGCTTGCAGGTGCTTTTGCATTATTGTATGTGATGCAACATTTCCAGCGTTGAGTCAGGCTATACATTTTTTAGTGTAGTGTGTGAGTGAAGTGATATAAGTTGGCCGTTTTCCAAATTAGCATTCTGTGGGTTATGTAACTTGTGCAGGTCGGAAGCTGAGTGCTGAGGACTTTGATCCTGCCAAGGAGATGTTTATTGAGCTGCTGATTGAAAGTGCAGACTTTCAGAGTAAAGGAGGAGAACCCTGTGCCAGTGTGGGAGATTTCATCCGATCACAGGTACATTTCTTTCAGTGACTACAACAGAGTGTGTTTCAGCTACCAGCCTGGATTATCTAGAATATTTTAGCTATTTTTGATGATAAACTTCACTGCTTGTTTCGCCGCTTTCTGTCTGGCGCAGGTACAACAGCGAGCAGCAGAGAAGTGGAAAGATGTTGACGCAGCCACAAGATCTCTGAGACTGTGTTTGATCAGCACCATGTTGAAGGTGGAGTGCTGCGTTAATGGGACCCACAGCATGGATGAGGTTGGCCTGGGGGGCTTTGGCTTATACGAGACTCTACCTGGACTGGACTGCACATTCCCAAGGTTTTTTTTTACTTCATCAGTGCATCCTATTTTCCCTGCATTTTCATTTTAAAATCTCATTATCAAGTGGCATGAAATAAAGATAATATGTTAACCAGTATTTTATTGAAGTGATTTCTACAGCACGTGTGTATGTCTGACTTTTCTTTTATTGTTTTCTTTCTCGTGCAGTGGCTATGAAGGTCTAATCAAAAACTTGATGGCGGAGCTCCCCGCTGACTTGGCGGCCTACAATCGGCCTGTGCGCTGTGTCCACTGGAACAACACAGAGAACGGAGTGAACACTGTGACCGTCGAGTGCAATGACGGGGAGAGGGTCGCTGCTGATCATGTTATTGTCACACTACCTCTCGGTAAAATCAGATGCATCTATTCACACTTCCTGATGTTTTCCAGCTCAGTGCATGAAATGTTGAGTTTGTGCTAAAAAAAAACAAGTTTAACATGCAACTTAATTATCTTGCATTTTGCTTTGGTAAGTAATCACAAATACATTTTTATGTGGTACCAAAATATACATTTTTTGGAGAAATGCTTCGTCTATAGGCTGCAAAGCATAAAGCAACTACCAAATTAAAAAAATGATCACAATGAATGAAATTATCGGTCTATAAGTGACACCTTGGATTCAAAGTTAAGTGACAACAGCTTGATATTGACGTAGGCTTTTTTTTTAGGCTGCTTGGTACTGAGCATAAAGTAACTGGTTTTGGTTCATCAGGGTACCTGAAGAAGCACCACCAGGCCCTGTTCCATCCTCCTCTCCCTCTGCACAAGCTGCACTCCGTCCAGAGACTCGGCTTTGGAACGAACAACAAGATATTTGTGGAATTTGATTTGCCGTGGTGGGATGCTAACTGTGAGGTCATCTATTTCTCATGGGAAGATGAGGTGGGACGCGTGGTCAACGACGAAAGGTGTACGTTTTACCGTGCATACACACTGAAGTCAGTTACATACGTTCTTTTCTCCCTTGTGTTTCAGGATGCCATGGTGGACCAAGTGCCAGACGTACATAGATCCTGGATAAAGAAGTTGTTTGGCTTCACTGTGCTCAAACCCACTGAAAGGTCAGCAACCACGTTGGGTCACAAATGCTGGTTCATGGCTGGCGTGTTTAGATTGCACTTAACAGAACAACACTGTCAGATTATTTGAGTAGGAGTGCTGTTTTGTTTGTGGTTTAACTTTCAGGTACGGCCATGTTCTGTGTGGTTGGATCGCCGGGCATGAGTCAGAGTATATGGAGACGCTGCCTGAACAGGAGGTTATGCAAAACATCACACAGCTCATCCGCCGCTTTACAGGTGAGTCTGAATGAGTCAGAAGCCTAACTGGATGATCATTCCATCCTTGAGTATGTTAGGATAATTCCCTTCAGCATTTCTGGGCTAACTGTGCATGTTTAGGGAACCCGACCATCACCCCAAGGAGAGTCCTGCGCTCTCAGTGGTTTCACGACCCCTGGACATGTGGATCCTACAGTTTCCCCGGAAGAGGCTGCTCAGTGCAGGACCTGGAGAACATGATGGAGCCACTGCCTACGAAGGGATCACAGGCAAAAGTACCTAAATGTTCATTCTCAGATATAAATGTGTGCTCTGAGCAAACACACCGATGTGCACGTAATGACCCAATATTAAAGTTTCATTGTTCAAACAGTTTGGTCTGTTTCAGCCCCTGCAGGTGTTGTTTGCTGGAGAGGCTACTCATCCCTACTTCTACTCCACTGTCCATGGAGCTCTCCTCACTGGGTGGAGAGAAGCTGATCGACTCATCTCTCACTACACCACCATCAGTCAGTCAAAGCTGTAAAGGAACACAAAAAGGGATTCTTCACCAAGTTTTTAGCTAAAATTTACACCTTCTTTAAATTACGGTGTTTGTGTTTGTTTGTCTGGAAGCTTGCTGCTTATTTAAATCAGTCATTTACAGTTTTGAAAAATTTTCCCCAGCCAGTGAAGAGTAAAGCTCCTGTTTTTAGTGCATTAAAGTACAAACGGATTGGTCCGGTAATTTCAACCAGGACAGGCAATCTACACAAATGATAAGTACAGTTATGATATTTTCATTAAACACATTCCAGATACAGCCTAAAACATTAAATTATGAAATGCTCTTGAAATGAAATTTTACCATGTAGTAATCCTGTTTACAAATCAGCTTAATACCAACACAGTGATATCAGTTAGCATCTTTTTTTTTATTATTTTAGGACTGAAGTCCATACAGCTTTCAACTTTCCCCTTTTGAGAATATATATTTTGATTATGGATAAGTGTCAAATATTGTAAATAAACATAACATTTATTATTAAATTGTTCTTGTCCTGTTATTACTCATTTTTTTGTTGTTTATATCATACAGATACCAATCAATTCTATTGAGTTTTTGTTTGTAAGATTTCAGAATCTTCTGATGACAAATCATACAAATTGCCTAGATAATGTTGCTTAAAGTATTAAGTTATATTTTACTTAGCTAACTTTTATGAAGAAACTAACTCGTGCTTTTGGCATTATTTTATACTTGCAATGGACTCTGTTGTTTTGTAAATACAAAATGCTGGAAATGTATCACATCATCAGGAGACAAAACTTGACAAATTAAAGCTGATTATTATTTTTATTTTTTTTTTCGAATCCGACAACTTTGTATAGAATCAGAAGTCATCAGTTTTAGTTTTTGAAATTTTGGGGTCTTTTGATGCGACAGATTTGTTTTTAAGCCTGTATTTGATTGGATTCTGCTTCACATGAACACACATTACAGGTGTAATGAAATCACCAGCAGCTATTATTTAGAATCACGTGTGTGGTTGTATGTCGTTTCATTTAGTTTTATTTCTCCTTTTTTTATTTACAACTCTGCAAATGCTCAGGGTCCACAGACTGTACAATTGTATTAAGTTTCATGCTTGCAAACGTACTAGAAAGACTCCCTCGAGTACGCATGCGTGTAGGTGCATTCAGCTGCTCGTAACGGCCGGTTCTGTTGTAAAAGTTTATCCACGACTATGAGTGCAGGTATTTAATAGCTGTACAAAGCAGGTGCAAGAGACAGTGGTTGGAGTAATTATTATTCCATCTCGGTAAAGCAATAAAACCACACAAAAAAGGCATAGAAGAAGTAGTCTCAAAGCGGAACGAACGTGTTGAACGACAGGTTCAAGTCGGCATGTAAACAGTGCAGCACACCATCAACATGCCCAGCTCCAGGTTAGCAAGAGCCTGTCGGTCATAGTTAAATCTGGCAATACCACACATGAAAGCCAGAAAGTCGTATGTAGTGTGACAGTGAGGATGAAACTGTACCAGGCGCTCCGTAATGTCGGAAACTTCAGAACCGTGTTTGACTTCGGCGGACGGGACGTGGCCCATTGGTTCCCCGGACACATGGCTAAAGGTGACAGCTCTGCTTTAAATTATGTATCAAATAATATGTATCATATAATATAACTTACTGGTGACATCATTGCTGTAATGATGGTTTCCAATGACTTTGCAGGACTCAGGCAGATGAAAGCCAACCTCAAGAGCGTGGACTGCATCATAGAAATCCACGATGCCAGAATATCCTTTAATTTTTTTGTTTTATTTATTTATTTATTTATTTATTTATTTATTTAACTGCATCAATGTTAGAATACAGAAGAAATATTGTAACCAAGTACTATTCCAAGATAAGATAGTTTAAGTTATATCATACAGCAGTGTTGTTATTATTTGCTCCTATAGTAGTCCAAGGAGATGCCTGTTGCGTATCTGTATAGCACTTTTCAAAACAAGGAAACACGTTTCTTTACAAAACACAACAAAACAAAAAACAGAGTAATCACATGAGCATGATCAAAGAGAGAAAAATTCTTTTGAATAAAGAAAAAAAAGGTAATTAAACAATCTCCATAGACAAATAATTCAATAATATGTGAGCCTTGGAGAGAGAGAAGTATTCACCTCTGTTTATTAATACTGACCTTGGTACAACCACAAGGAAAGCTGACACTTTGAAATAGGTCAGAAGCCATAGAAAGGACAGATTGGTGAATACAAAAAAAGTCTTTAAATTATTATTTAAATTATTTCATTAATGCCAGTAAACAGTAGACAAAGAGGGCAAAGATGGTCTGACCTTAGAGCTGCTTGAAACAAGCCTGAACCAACTGGTTGAATATGATTATCTGCTAAGATTGCAGTCCACCCAGATTTAACCAAACCACTCAATACACTAAACATTTAATGATCTAAACTGAATATTTTGAAGTGATTAACCATCCTGCCCATATGTGAGCAGGTAGTATTGTAGCATTATGGCCTTGGGAACCCAAGCAGGTGAATCCAAACACATTTGTTTTTTTCTTTAACATGAAGCACATTCCCTTCTCTGGAAGAAACCCTGTGTTCCAGGAGAGTCTAGATGTCAGACCACATCTGCTGGTTCTCAACAAGATGGACCTAACCGATCTGTCCAATAAGCAGGTAAGAAGTCATGCTGCGGTTTCAGGAGAGTCACAGCTCCTCGACGGCTTCAAAATCGGCGATGCAAAATGATGTCTTTACATGTGCACTGTAGAGAATCCTGAGGACGCTCGAAAAGAAGGGGGTGAGGAATGTTCTCTTCACAGACTGTCTGAAGCAGAGAGATGAAAACATCAAAAAGGTAAAGCTCATCTTCACTTTGGACCAGGCATTTAACCGTTGCAGAGGTTTGTCATCAACTGATGTGAAAGAAAGATTATAAGCATAAATGTGACAATTATTCTGCGTTGTATTTTTTTCTGTAGTTGGTGCCAATGGTGGTAGAAATTATCAAAAGCACACCGCGCTTTCACAGGGATGAGGTAATGCTAAAATGAATGCTTATCAAATTATACAACCTTTCCTCGACTCCCCCACCCCCATCTTATTGTTCCCAAGGTATTGGCCATCCTCTGATCTTGTTCATGTGAATCTTTCAGAATACAAATTATTGCCTGATGGTGATCGGAGTGCCCAATGTGGGGAAGTCATCTCTTATTAACGCCTTAAGGAGAACGTACTTGAAAAGAGGTATGTACAGTATAATCAAGTGTTTGATAGTTGAAGGACCTTGATTCAGTGTGATAGTTAATAGACTGATAAGTAGATAATAGTGAAAAAGTCATTGATGTTGTAATTTATGCTCCAATTTCAGGTCGTGCATCTCGAGTGGGTGGGGAGCCAGGTATTACTAAAGCGGTCCTGACTAGAATTCAGGTGGGTTTGGATGGCGTGCTTGTTTCTAAATGTCTCCATTTATGGGTTCACTGTGTGCGTATTTGTAAAGTATCTGTAACTGTCTTTCTCCTCAGGTGTGCGAGCGACCCATAATGCACCTGTTGGACACACCAGGAGTCCTGCCCCCTAAGATTGAGAGTGTTGAAACTGGGATGAAGCTGGCTTTATGTGGTGAGCAGAGCAGGATTGTTTTCATTATTAGAAGAATTACTGTCACTCAGGTGTTTGAAGTGTTTTTTGAGGTGCACAACTCATTTTTGATTATTATTTTTTACTTTGCAGGAACTATTCTAGACCATTTAGTGGGTGAGGACGTTATCGCCGACTACTTACTTTACTCTCTGAACAGGCTTGGGAATTTCAGGTGGGAACTTTCAGCCTCAGTTATGACCGTATGAGCTCTGATATAATCGATGTGTCTTTTGCGTCACATTACTGTGACTGAAAACTGTGTGTGTGCGTTTATGTGCAGTTACGTAGAGAAGTACAGCCTCCAAGAGCCTTGTGATGACATCAAGGATGTCCTCAAACGTATTGCTGTAAAACTTGGAAAGACTCAGCGGGTAAAAGCCATTACCGGACTGGGTAAGAAAAAGCTAATCCTTCACATACTTCACATACTGCTACATACAGTGTCATTTACAAGCTATTAACAAACCAAACAGTTTGACTTTTTGGCAAATACAATTATTGTAATCCTGTCCAAGATTTGGATAAGATGATCATGTCTGTATGAAAAGTATTACACCAAAGTCAGCAGCAGGTTATCTTAGCATAGCATGAAGACTGATAACAAGGTCAAACAGCTAGCCTAGCTTTGTGCAAGGTAAAAAAATCCATCTACCAGCATCTGAAAAACTCACTGAATAATTATTTAATAAGTCTATTTCAGTCTAGTTATGATGAAATGAAATGACATTTGTTTGTGGGCAGTAAGTCATCATTGCATTTATCATCAGTGTCCTGGCAGCCTCAATCATAAGAAGAAAATGTTCCAATTCACTGGACTGTATCCAAACCAGGCATCAGTCTTCTCATCTCAGTCTTAGCAAAGTGATTCAGCATGTTTTGTAAAATGTCAAACATTTACTTTAAAAGTGGCATTACATTACAGCCAGATATGTGCTATATTGACATAATTATCTAATTTGATGTTGTGACAAGAGCATTTGCTTTTTAAACACATGAAGACACATTCTAAAACTGTAGGAGTCAGTATTAGCGTCAGCACATGTATTCAGTCGTCCTGAATATTAGCTGCTTGTGTTTTCCATGCTGAAATCCGCATCTGTACTTGTTTGAACATCAGTCGGAAGTATGCGCCAATGTCCTTGAAATGTTTTAAAATTGCTTTTTTCTTGTCTCCCTCAGGGAACATTACCGTCACTATCCCAAACTACACAGCAGCGGCTTACGATTTCATCAGAGCCTTCAGGAGAGGAGAGCTGGGACAAGTAATGCTCGACTGACCTCAGACATTTCAACCAGAGAAGCCACAAACGTGTCATCATGGGAACATTCTAGTCTCTGCCCCCGTGCCTTTGACATTTTGGGGACACGATGCAGTTTGTTTTGTTTGTGGGTGACATGAAAAGTCGGCAGAACTCCGTGTCCTTTGTAAATAAAACAATTTAACTTCATTCAGGTACATTTCTTTCTCAGCTTTGTTTTTAGAATACACGAGACAAGCATCTGGCAGGGTGTAAACAGGATATTTATTAGCATAAAGACATTGACCACAAACTTTTAATTTCATATGTACATAAGTGGTGTAGTATATAATAGAGTGCACTTATAAATATGGAACAGTCTGTTGCTCCTGAGTGTCTACTGCAGGTAAAAAGCTTTTCTAGGATGGCAGGCAGACCCTTAAAACCTTCAGAGACATGAATAACAGTGAGAGCAGCAGTTTGTTTTTGAGTGTCCCTCCCATAACACAGGTCTGAGAATCACATTTCACACATGTCAAGTTTATAAAATTGCACAGACAACTTTGAGATGGTTGTTGGAAATGCAGTTCAGCTTGAGCAATAAACAAATACTCTCATTTGCACCGTCTTTTTGTAGAAAATCGTTTTCACAGCCAGCATAAAAATCATTCGGATCACTGAGCGGAATCTTTAAATCAAGTCTGAAATCAGGTCACACTGAAAGGATGGAGTATAAAACAAGAACGGCTTATTTTCCTTTCTAAAAGCAAAAAGTCTAATGGATTTCTTTTTTTTTTCTGTTTTTTTTTTCCAAGTGACTTGGCAGTTTTCGACTCAGGTTCAGAATAATGCTGGTGCCAGCCGCGTGCTTTTACTGTCAAGAAGAGAAAACACAATAATTTAATACAAACAGTTGACCTCAGTTGTGCTCAGCAGTAGCACTGATCATTCACCTCACATTTGTGGTGCACGTTATGAAAATATAGATTTTTAAGAGACAACTGAGTTTGGCAGTGCAGTTACAATTGGCAGCCAGTTGTTTGATTTCGTCCTCAAGGGCTGGTGAAATTTTTCCAACACATAATTTTCTTCATTTAAGATACGGGATTCAGGCTTTAAGGAAGGAAACTAACTCTGGTTCTTCTTGAGTTTTGTCTTTGATGAAAAGCACTCTCTGAGAGGTGAAATGTCACACTGAATACTGTGCTGGTTATGTACATTTGTCCATTGGTATAGAAGAGTATATGTGTAAAAACATACAGTACAGTGATGTTTTTTTTATAACAGTTGTCACTTTCCACCTAGAGCTGCAATGATTAATCGATCAGCTGTCAACTATTAAATTAAATTCCAACTATTTTCATTATTGATTAATCATTTCTAGTCATTCTTTTAGATGAAGAAGGCTAAATCTCTGATTCCAGCTTTTTGAATATGATTATTCTCTGGTTTCTTCACCTGTTAATGACAGTAAACTGAAGAACTTTGGGTTGTGAACAAGATGAGAAAATTGAGGGTGTCATCTTGGACTTGATCAACATTTTTCACCATTTTCTGACATTTTAGAGACTTAACAGCTGATCAGTGAATTGAGAAAACGATCAACAGATTAATCAACAGTGAAAATAATCCTCGGTCGCAGCACTATTTCCACCCCTGTATTGCACCTCTAACTGGTCCTCACAGTGCAGGTTCCAGCCAGTCCTACAAATTTTAATCAGATCCAATGCAGAAGCTCAGCCCTAGACTGAATCATGATTTCATCCTAAAAATGACCGTGAACACCTCCTACAGTATACTGTCCAGTAAGAGTCCATATTTGGGGGAAAATGTCGCAACAATGATAGAAACCATCTGAGGGAGAGAAAATCCCCTTTGAGGTGAGCCTGACATGAGTGCATCAAAGTAATTGGTCCTGTTGTAGTAATCCAGCTCTTCCTCTGAGTTGTCAGCGTTGCTGCGGCGGTAGGCAGAGGCGTACCATTTATCCGCTGTTAACGCCACCGCCGCCCCCGCTGCTGCTGCCGCCGCCACCCTTACAGGGGACGACCGCCCTGCCGCCCTGAAGCGGGAGCGGGTCCCACCGTATGTGCCCGCCCCTCTGTAGTTCCCCGCCGTGGAGCTGCGGGAGGGGGACCCCCTGGAGGAGCCCCGGGAGCCTCCACGACCGCCCTTGCACAGAACGGGCTCGCACAGGAAAGCAGAGAGCAGGAGGCAAGTCCAGCACGTTGCAAGCACCCGATTCATCCCTGACATCTGTGATGGAGGAGACATGATGGAGAAGCTCATTTCTAGATGCATGCTGGAGACATCCTCCATTGTTGTAAGACATTTCAGCAAATTCAGAATCTATGGTCCTGAACAGGTGTGACATAATGTAGGAAGGAGCTCAGGTTGTACTGATCAACAAATGACTGACATCCTGCTGGTGCTCAGTGTTGTTGTTGAATCAGGTCCTCACATCTCTGTGTTGCAGATTGGCCCACTCCATTAAAGTAGGTCAGTTTAAAAATACATATGCTCCACTGAGAAAGCAGCCGTCCGCTTTAGGCTTTAATGTACATCAAATAATATCCAGTCCGTAGATGATTATGAAAAAAAAAAGATGGCACATTTGTTGTTGATAGGCCACCGTTTGAGATGGATTACAGATCTAGCAGGTAACTCGGCCATTAGGTAGAAATGTAAAAGATGTTCTCAATATTTCTCACTCAGTATGTGATCAGACATAAATGCATGTACAATAAGATGCGTGATGTTCATCTCACCGTATTGTAATAAATTAGCCTGTAAGCTGTTGTGTTGCAGCCTGAAGGAATCCCACATTTACAGAGAAATGCTCTGCATGAATATATACATCCACGACCACGTTAACCGGTATATCCTGATGGCGGATGCTTACCTTGTTCCCGTGTGTGTATCCCCGCATTTGTTTTGGCACTCGGAGGAGATGAGAGCCAGTTGTCACGGACAATGCAGGCTCGTTCACGCAGAAGACTGCGAGAACGCGCGGCGCGCTCACACAGGCGCGTCAGGAGTGTCAAACTGGGGTGAGTCCTCACTACAGTTTAAAATCTTATTTTGAAAAAAGTGTACAAGATATTATTATTTTTACTACATATTTTATGTTAGTTTATTATTCTCCTCATCTAAACGCATAATTTCGAAAAAAAAAAAAACCGAACAATTATACAAGACAAATACTACACTTTTACAACCACAATACTACCACTTCCCTTAACAAAATAGGAGCATAAAGAAGAACAATTTACAATACCAGACCATAAAATAGGATACATGTGGCTCACCTTTTATTCTTTTCACAAGTCATTATAAGTTCCACACTACATGCTCACACAATATATCCAATAACAGCCATCTACACATCAATGTTTGGCAACTCATCTCCGATAACTTTTTCTTTTTCAGTTCTCTAGAGTTTAATGTTATTTGAGCAGCATTTTAAGTCACTGCCCAGATGATGATGAGATGCTGATATAGTTGTTGTGTTTGATTCCTCCCTTGAAAAGGGAGGCCACCAGTTGGACATAATCAATACGTTTATGAAAGTGTGAATATGTTTTCTTCACAAATCATTGCAATGAGTTTTTTTTTTAAAATTCAAATCTCATCCAATATACGGTGGCCCCAAGGGTCCAAACAAAATCACATTTAAGAGAACACATTTTAGAAAAGACAGCAGCATTTCACATGACACGACATTTGATTCATATCGAAAAAATCTTACATATTTCTCTCAATTTTAACAGGATACATACTAAGACGATTTTTTTTTTTATTTGAACAATGCAGTGTGTCAGCCAAAAAGAACAAATACTATCTGAATATTGTTATTGGTTTGTTTATAATCTGGTTCATTAACCCTGGATAATAAACAAACAGCAAAATAAATGGCGTGCTATATAAGTCGGGCTTTACTTTACTAAAACAGGTTTTATTTAGAAGTGACACAGCTGGAGGAGGGGAGCGTAATCGCACTCTGCAGACACCAGGTGGCGGTAACGCGAGCTCGTGCTGGTGCTACCTCTTGGAAAAACACCAACGACGAAGACGACGCAAGAGGAAAGAGCAGCTAGCGATCTTGGGACAACTTCTGTGACAACAGTCCTCCTCCTCCTCCTCCTCCGTCGTCGTCGCTGTCATGGCTTTCCTGTGCAGAAGTGCAGCTTCTCTCCTGAAGCCCTGCAGAGCAGCTCCGGCCGTCCTGTCCGCGGCTCGTCTCTACAGCTCAGGTGTGTGTTTTAAACCTGTCCGGGTCAGTTTAATGGAGCCATATGAACAACTGGCCTGCCACAATGTCAAGAGACATGCGTCACTCAGTGTGCGCCGCAGGTGCAGCAGGCACACTGTAGCTAACTTATTCTGCCCTGACATTTATCTGTGTTTAGTGTTAATTGCACCACTAAACGTTTGAGTGCTGAACTTTAATGGAGGATAAGTCAGGAGCATGATCTTAACACGAGAACCAGTCCTGTGGAAATGGAAGTTCCACCATAAGAAGGAATTTACAGGTGTTACTGTCTATAACTTTAAATTGCTTAGATTTTATTTGGTTATTTGATTTTATTTATTTAATTTAAACGTTTCTGATAAGATACTAATAATTTATGGACTGCAGACAGAAGAAATCCAAGGGATGATGTTCACTTATTTTCAGCCCAGTCACGAGATAGTGCAAGACATGCAACATAACAACAGAAAGAAAGACTGCTTAAAAAGAAAAATCAAAACATCGGAGGACAACAAGAAGATGGACTATTTGGTGGCTGAAGGAAAATGTCATTCAGAATATCAGTGTATCTAACAAAGATTGTTCATTAATGTTGTGATACTGTAGTGATGCTTTCAGCCCAGATGCAAATCCCAGAGCTGCTCCACAGATGTGACTGGGTAGCTGTGACAGCTCTCAGGACAGTGTGACAGCAGTGTGAAAATAATTGTTATTTGCAGCCATAGTACAGAGCAATTATTACCTGTGATGTTGTTGTAGACACAAATATCTGAAGGTCAAGTTACTGAGATTTTAGTCTTTGAAAATATAAACAATTTGTTCCATATCCAGCTTAATTTATGTTGTATTAGCCCATGCTGGCCTCAGTAATTCATTAATATAAAACGCACCTCAATATAAAAAGCTATTTGTACTACGGTTGATTGTTCAATGTCAATTAAGCTCCAAAAAGTGTCACGCCAAACGTAACATCAAGTTAAGTCGTGAAGGTCTGATTTCCAGTTTAGAGAGACAAAATGATTGAACTAGCCCGGAGAGAAAATTCTGTTTTCAGGTGGATTTTCTCTTAAAGGCCCCACTTCCAAAAAAGCTTTTTGAAAGCACCAACCATAAGTCATGTTCCTGCTCCACCTTGACACAAGGTGGTTACAGGTGTCAAAGCCTTGTGTCAGGGTGGATCCTTTCACTTGAATGATTAACCAGGATTTTACCTTTCTTTGTGATATCGCCACTAAACTCGGACCACCTCAGTGACACTTCACCTGGTTCCAGACTATGCTGCTCCTGGTTAATGAGTCCACAGTGCAGGATGAAACTGTGCACAGGGTGTCTGCCCTGATAAAAAAGCCTTGAAGGGGATTAAATGTCTATTATCTAATGATTAGTACAGGCCGTATCCTCCTTGCTGATTTACCATTTTGCCAGCATAACAGTAAAGTGGGTATAAATTGCATTATATGTGATATTGAAAAGTTACAAATAATTGAACCCTGCAGAAACCCTTAAGTGCACCGAAATCTAATCTGACTCTGTGTTGGTTCTCTCTGCCTGCAGGTGGTCAGTATGAGTATATTTTGGTGGAAAAGCGCGGTGAGAATAGTAACGTGGGTTTCATCCAGCTGAACCGACCCAAGGCTCTTAACGCTCTGTGTGACGGGCTGATGAGGGAGGTGGGACAGGCCCTGGATGCCTTCGAGGTCGACAGCGGCGTCGGAGCTATCGTCATCACCGGCAGCGAGAGAGCCTTTGCTGGTGAGGGAGCCGAGTGTTTTCTTGGCCTTTTTTTTTCTTCCACTCCTCTGAGGAGCAAAGAAATTACAAGAAGCCATTCACAGTGATTTGTCAGAGTTAAGCTCTACTTTTGTGTTTTCCAGCGGGAGCCGACATTAAAGAGATGCAGAATCGAACCTTCCAGGAGTGCTACGGTGGGAACTTCCTGGCTCATTGGAACAGAGTGTCCACGGTGAAGAAGCCCGTGATTGCAGCTGTCAACGGATTTGCTGTGAGTGTCTTTGTTTAATTTGATTTGTGTGCATGATATATTTACAGTGGAACCAGAAAGTCCGAGATCACATTAAAAAACTCTAATATCGCCACGTAAACCTGGAAATAATATAAGACATTTTAAGAGAGTGAATAGATGTGATGGAAGTCAGATTGTTATTCTTGGCAATGATGGCCTTTCTCAGCATCAAACCTTGGCTAGGCTAAAGATTTCTACGGGGGATATAACCAAAACTTTTAGATCAAATGCAGGGGCCAGACAGGAAATGGTTTCATACCAAAAAGAAAGGTCTGTCCAAATACTTTTGGCCATATAGTATGGCTTTTATCCTTTTTTACAGCCAGTATTTGAACA
>JARJLU010010334.1:0-32667 GCA_030272975.1 Sparidentex hasta
CTACTGAAACTACTGAAACTACTGAAGCTACTGAAACTACTGAAACTACTGAAGCTACTGAAGCTACTGAAACTACTGAAGCTACTGAAACTACTGAAGCTACTGAAGCTACTGAAACTACTGAAACTACTGAAACTACTGAAGCTACTGAAACTACTGAAACTACTGAAGCTACTGAAGCTACTGAAACTACTGAAGCTACTGAAACTACTGAAACTACTGAAGCTACTGAAGCTACTGAAACTACTGAAGCTACTGAAACTACTGAAGCTACTGAAACTACTGAAACTACTGAAACTACTGAAGCTACTGAAGCTACTGAAGCTACTGAAACTACTGAAACTACTGAAGCTACTGAAACTACTGAAGCTACTGAAACTACTGAAACTACTGAAACTACTGAAACTACTGAAACTACTGATACTACTGAAACTACTGAAGCTACTGAAGCTACTGAAGCTACTGAAACTACTGAAACTACTGAAACTACTGAAACCACTGAAACCACTGAAACTACTGAAGCTACTGAAACTACTGAAACTGGGTTAACAACTCAACAGTTTCAAAGTAAAGCTAAAAAGCATTTCCACACATGGAACTGGGACTATACCGTCTCTATCGAAACATTAAGATGGCCGACACAATCAAATATCACAATATCTGTGCTAACACTGTAACTTGCATTATTGTAAGGATGAGTACTGGTACATGTTTGATAGATAATCATCAGTAATGTGAATATAACGATGACAACAGTCTGGTACGTTCAGAAGAAGACATCACTTCACTGTGTTACAGCCTTTAAAACCAGAAAGACGACACTTCACAGCATGTAACGAATATAAAACAATAAATAGCATCTCATATCGTGATAACGATATATAAAGCCCTCCTCGCGACGCTGTATATTGAGTGTCCACGCAGCTGACGAATGTTGTAAGTGGCTCAAATATAAATTATGACAGGAGCTCTACACATAATGTCGGAGTCAGCTGAAGCCCGATCCCAGAACACACCCACAGGCTTCTGAAGAATAACACACAGGGAAGAAGAGAAACACACTGAAGCCACTGATGCACACGGTGCCCCAAATACTGTGATTTCTAATCAGTCACGCATAAAAGTGCACACACATGCACGCACACACACTCATTGTTTTTTCGAACAGTGCTTCCAGAGTACGCCCTGACCTTTATTCTGTCTGCAGTGACATCTCTCCTACCTCACCAGTGCGGAAATTCAAGCATACGGGAATGCACGCACACACACATCACACACACACACACACATCACACACACACACACACACATCACACACACACACATCACACACACACACACACACACACACACACACACACACACACACACACACACACACACACACAGGGAAGACACCGAGGAACTCACAGGAGGCTGAACTTGTCCTGGAATTCAGTCCCAAAACGCCCTTGAATGACGTTCGAGGTTTAAAAATACAGAGTTTGCAGAAAATGGATAGGTTAGCGTATCCTTGGTGACCTGTCCCTGTTTCTCACTGGTGCTCGGCACCTGGTGAGCATCGCCTCAGATCTCACACAGAAAAAACTTCAGACGTCAACTGCTGCTGTGGTGTAATCTCTGTTTTTACAGTTTGGAAAAAGAAATTGGAAAATTAAAAACCTGCATGCCGACAGCAGCGAAGGAAACTCTCAGGTCTTTAACTTGAGTGAAGGAAAATACTCTTGATTTAAAAATCTGGAAGATTCTGGTTCGGGTTATTAAAATAAATGATGTTTAATGACCAAAAATCTTTGGAATTGGTCCAGTGGGTCGCCTCAGCGTGGAGGTACGACAGCTGCATCGTAATCCTTTGGGGCAACTGTGATTATCAAACCGACGTCTGTTTGTTCACTCATGGACTGAGGTTGTTTCAAAGGTTCAGACAAAATAATGGACCGATTCCTACAAAGAGACGTTTTTGTTGAAGGTGCAACATGAAAGAATAATTCACAAGTTCATGAGCTGGGAATGAGACTCAGAAATCATCTCTTTAAAGAACAGGTCTCTCTCCGTAAGAATGGATTCTGTAATTGTTTCCAGTTTTATTGAACGTGTCAGAGTTGCTCTGACTGTGATTTCGTCACGGTCGTGTTGCGTCTGCCAGCTCAGGCGATCCAAGTACGAAACATTTTCACACCAAACATGTAAATATAGGGCCCAACAAAATTCCCCTTCAAGTAAAAGTTAAATATAGTGGCAAATTATATCTGAGGTGTTGAAATAAAAGTACTGTTCATTCGAGTGTTTATTGAAATTAAACAACGTTAGGAGTTTAGAGGGAAACGTCAGTGTGTGGTGGAGCTGTTAACAACTCATAGATCTTTTAAATGTGACCCAGATTACAAACACTACATCACATCATACGTCAGAAGTAGAAAACACTGGACAACACTAGATTACTCTTTAACGATGTGCTGTATTTCAAAAACTTGACATTTTATCCCATTTTATGTGTTAAATCCTTGTCTTAAAAAAAGCTGTGGAATAATTGTGGTGGAGTAAAAAACAAAGTATTTTACCTCGAAAATGTGGTGGAGCGGATGTATAAAGTACCATAAAAGGAACAAAACTCCACGTATAGTATAAGTACCTCAAAAAGTACCTGAGAACAGTACTCGAGTGAATGTACTCAGTCAACGTGCAGCAGTGAAAGAGGGACAGCGTTCAGTCGCCCCTACAGAGGTCATCTGTTCAGTGTGTTTATATCTCTGAACGACTAAAATAAAACGTCTATTTAGATCATATACACATGTGTGTGACATCAGAGCACATGCTGCATTCCCTCAGCTCGTGACGCCGCCCGGCCTGCGTGCATACAGCACACTGTATCCATAGAGGCGCGAGTGTGTGTGTGTGTGTGTGTGTGTGTGTGTGTGTGTGTGTGTGTGTGTGTGTGTGAGAGAGAGCTGTGCGTCACTGTGCCAAGGAGAGAGTAACTGAGGCCCGGCAGCGCAGCAGCTCCTGCCGACAGGCCGAGTGACGAGTGCTCAGAGCCCTCACATGCCGGCCTACAGGGATCGGAGAAGAAGAGCAGGAGCAGCAGAGAGATGTACTCATTAAACATGGAGAGAAACACAGCAGGCCGGTCGCTGCATCGCCGCAGAGAAGCTCGCTGCCATGATGAAACCGAGGCTGCACATCGAAAGACAGATGAGACTTTGAGGCCTCACCTGTGGTTGTGTTTGTCTAAATCTGGCTTTTATTAGCTCCTGGTCTTTTCAGACCACTTGTCTGAACATTGTAGAACCCGAACACTTCTTTCATAATCAGATTTTAGGGCATCCGACCGCAATATGAAAGAAATCTAGCTTTAAAAGCTGAGTGTGAAATCTTCTGAGCCTGGGGATGAAATTCTACAAGCTATGCAGCAGCAAGCAAGCCTAGTTAAAGGGGTAATGCAGCCATCTATTCCTGCCCTTTCACCCCGTTCACACTGGACAAAACAAAAAAAAACCAAAACACTTCAACAGCAGCCTGTTCTCACCTACGATGTGTCAAATACAGCCGCCTGCTGAGTGGCCTCGCGCCTCTTAAGCGTGGCGCTGTAGTTACTCCTCAACTTCAAGTGGCTCTCGTATGCAGCCGAATAAAAAAAAAGTGAGAAACTCAGCTTGAGTGTGGTTAGTCTGATGAGCCACAAACTGCACCTTCTCCTCTGCAGACTGTGGTTCACGTCCCGTCGGACACCGAGAGCCCAGAATGATTTGTTTTTAAAGGTGCGACATGTAAGAATTGGCCACAGCAGCAGCTTGTTAGCTCAGTTAGCCGTGCAGCTAGCGGTCTGGACGTGCAGCTTGGAGCTGTGGACCAGGATGGGATGTTGGTAGCTGGTTAGCATGCTAACTTCAGTAAACATTTATTTAAATAATACAGAGGTCACATTGATTAAACTGTAATTTCTTCACATTCTGTTAAATCTGAGTTAACATACATAAATGACTGACTTGCATTCTTACTTTTAATTACATTATGTTACATGTGCATAAGTTTAGAGATCGAAGTTATTTTAACGCAAAGTATGATCTTTACTTAACCTGCTAACCAAAACTGTTTTTGTGCCTAAATCTAACCAAACCACAACAGTTTGACAACTTAAATAACAGTCCAAAAGTCATAATAAGTCATAAAATGTTAACCGTTTACAAGCAAATGCTTTATTTAGCAGGTCTAAAGGGGCCTATTCTGTAACATTTTAGGGCCACAAGCATTTTTTTATTAGCGTCATTAAAAAGAAAGGCAAACTTGTCTACTGGCAACGGGATAGAAGTCAACTGCCTATTTTTGGCTGGTTTGCTGGTGTTAAAAAAAACAAAACAAAAACACATATTTGCAGTAAATTTGGGGTAAAAATATTATTGTGATCAATTCCAAAACTTGGAAAAGTATGAATAACAGATCCTGCGATAGGCTGGACTGATTTGTCCAGCGTGTCTCCCACCGGTGTGCGTAAATTAATTACAAGACGGAAGACAGATGCATGAGAAGCCGAGCACTTTCTCCAATGTTCACCTTCAAGGTATTTCTGTCCTTATCCAGATTACCCTGAAATCCCCATAAGACCTGGACAATCCTAAGCCCCGCAGGGCTCTGGGGCAGCCCCTGACTAAAACCTCCTGCTCTTCCCCTCAGCAGACCACAGTTACTGACGCCTGTTTCACTCTTTATTCACACCTACACCTCACAAATATTTTTTACTGTATATACGCTCGTGTCCGTAGATCTTCCTCTCACTGTATGTTTATCAGCTATAAATCCTGAAGCTGCTCCTGCTTCCCTGCCTGACCATCAGAGTGTCATTTCCACTGTGGGCAGCTGTTGATCGGGCGCGTGCAGTCCGGCATTTCTCCTTTTCCCGTCTTAGCTCATTCCAGGTGAGGTGAAAGGCCAATAAAGCAAAAGGACGAGCTAAAGGAGCTCGAGGGAGTCTAAGTGGGACACCGCCTGGTCCAGTGACACGACAGCGTACTGTAATCTTACCGGGAACCTTTCCATTGCAGTCAGCCACTCCTCCTTGCCGGTCGAGCCAAACACATGACAACAAGCTACACAAGAAGACCGTCTGGCTTGAATAAGAGATCATTAGTCTACAGCCACTTTCCTGCAAGAGCCATACCCAACTGTACAATCAGCCCTGTGGCCTAAAGAGAGAGGATTAGAATTAGCAGTACACCCACGGCCGGCCACACCGCCCCTGCAACCCTGCGTGACTCCACCTCTCCGCGACAGCTTAGTTGTGTTTTTTTTTTTGAAAATATCAGATGCGGTTCTCCGGGGCCGCTTCAGACGACTCGGAGAGCGTTAGATAATCACCGGACTCCCCCCACCCTCCTCTTCACCTGCTAAAACAGGAGCGCTGATGTCACCGTTGCATGAGGGATCAGTGAGCGACACGAGCTGCAGCGCCGGGCTTGGCACACAAACCCGACTTGATTTAAACACACACCGACACCAACACAAACACTGAATGAGGAATGGGGATTCGATGTCTGCATGCCAACACACACATTCGTGGACGTCGGTAAACACACACAGACATGAAGCCCAGATTTGTTTTGCTAAAATAAAAATTAAATATGAAGGCGTTTTTGGTCGCAAGGCTGCAACTTATGATTAATTTCACCGTTGATTAATCTGTTTACTTTCAAGATCAATCGATTGGTTGTTCGGTCTATAAAATGATACATCTGAGACGCTGGAACGACAGATATTTTGGTACATCTGCTTGTAACCTGGTTATCAAAATTATTTTTTTTTGTCCGTCACCTAAATGATCAATCGACAATCAAAATTTCAAGTCTACTTTCTACTGACACCTACTGGGATCTGGTGAAGAGCGACTATTTCACATAAAACAGCTGTATTCTAAGGCTGCGATTAAAGATCAGCATCATTGTCAGTAACTTTTTCAATTAATCGATTAATGTCTGAAAATGGTGATTAGCTGCATTATCCTTTTGTTAAAAGTACATTACAGCGTTAAAAGCGCAACATTAAAATTTAACAAGAAGCATCAACAAAATGTGAAGTAAGTAGTTGTGTTGTTACGTCAGAGACATTCATGTGTTGTGTTGCAGATACCTATTGAAGTTAGCATGCTAACAAGCTATTGTTATACACACCTACACTCCCACGGTCTGGGCGGAGTCAGCGAACGAGACCGCAAGCTTACATAGCAAACTTATAATCCTGCTGCTTCACTGGAAACTTTGAGAGAACGTGCCCTGGTAAAGAATGACCGATGTGCACATGAAACCAGCAACTTTGAATACCTGTATCCGTTTCCAATGGAATGAATCACTTGTTCAAACATTGCTGCACGTCTGTCAAAAGCAGCCGTGCAATTTATTGTACCTGTCACACCTGCCTGATTACATTCCTCACAGGTCGTCTGTTGTTACTGTGTGTATAGTAGCCGGAGACGCTGATTGTAGCTGCATGAAATAATATCCTGAAACATGCAGTGTTATACACAAGAACATGTTAATGTAATAAGACAGCATTCAGATATCTGGGCTGAATCATCTGCAAACTTTAGCTGTGAAGACTTAAATGTATTTAGTTTGTTTTATAATAAATAAATTATTTTTGTGTCCATGTTGAGCGCTCACATGTCAGCGCTCCATCATGTCGCCCTCCACTTTTAACTGGTTATGGTATTAATACAGATGCTTCTATATGACCTACATTAGTAAACAAGACCATCAGAAAGGCTACTGGCTATTTCTACAGTTATAAGTTAATCTTAAGGCACCATGTTGGATTCTGATTTAACCGGGTTGAATAAGTAAATAAACTTGAACTGATCCTCATGGTGGAGTTCTGAGGGTGCTGAGAGAAGCTGCTCTGTAGTCTGGTGGTACGGCACTAAAAAGATGTTTATGCTTCCTGTTAATAAAGTGAACAGTGTTAAAAAATATTTAAAAAAAAAATAATTCTCTCATTCGCTCCGTCTCTTTTAAAAGAAACGCACACCCGGACTTGCCAGATCAAAACCTGTACGAGGAGGCGATGGCGCTCACACCGCTTCGGTCCACAGAAGCCGACTGAAGCTACAGAAGATTTAAGCTCCTTGTTGCAGCTTTAAAGATGGAATAACAATCATAGTTTTTAGTTTCCCACACACGAGAGTATATCTGACGACACATATTGACATTTTACGCATTTAACCGTCCGAGAGAACAACAACATCCACAGACACTTAACTAGTGGACAGTCTGGCCTCGCTGTTCCCCTCCTGTCTACTGTCAATAACACATGCTCTGCAGACAGACAGCGAGAGAGAGACGCTCTGTGGCATCACATCCCTCCTGTAAATGAACTGACTGTGACACAACCGCTCCTTTTTTAATTTAGGCCGACTAATGCAGTTGTTTTGTAGAAGCTTGTAAGAGTGTGTCGTTCGACGCTGGTTGGTTTTGATCGGTTGGGACGACGAGCTTCCTCCACTTACGACGAAACTAAAGTAGCTTCATCCACCTCAGGTCAACTTCATGAAGTCAAAGCTGAGTTATATGGCATAAATTCTCCTTAATAATGATAATAATAGGCACGTTAAAGATGGCTCTCTTCACATTTAGTAAACATCGAATCAACCCGGTAGAAAAAGTAAATCTCAAGTCTTTCACTTTCGCTGTCTTTCACCGACGAGATTAAACTGGACGTTCTAATCCTGACCTGTGGATCTGAGAGGTGAAAAGGTGTTTGTGATGTTGCAGGCCGACACATGTACATTCAGATCCTGATTTAAGAAAGCAATGCAGACAGGCTCACTTCCTGTTTCTGCATTTAAGTCTCAAAAAATGATTTGCATGCCACGGACAAACGGTTCGCTGCCGTCATGTATCCTGACGGTGTATTTCCCCTCGCGCACAGTGAAGCCTGAGCAAAATTCAAAATGTATTTTAAAAAAAAGTGACCAAAACAGGGAACTGACCAGAATATATTTGTTATCATTTGGCTAAAGGTCAAAATGTGAGTTCGGCTTTGTCTTGAATTGTTGTACTGACCCCAGAAATGTGTCCTTGCAGCCACACTCATACAAACACAATGTGCACCATCTGTGCGCCGCCCCGTTAAAACTGTACAGACACATCAGCCGAGGGTACAGTATATCTTCAGAGCAAAAGGCAGGACACACTCCAGAGAGTGTTGCATCGTAGCTGTGTCCATTAAACTGAGGGAGGAGACGAGCGCTGCCTGCTTAATGCCACGTTCAGCAGGTGAATGAGTGTGTTGCGTGTTTACTACAGCCAGTAAGCTGCAGGCCTGTTCACTTTAAATCCGCCGAGGCTCTCGTCTGCTCAGAGCTTCTTTAGCAGAGAAAGGCAGCGAAATGAAGTCAAAGCCTCGGGAGCTTTTTGATTCTGAAGTATCATCAGATCAGGTGCCAAACACTGCAGTGAAATACCCATCAGCTTTATAATTTAATACTTAATCTACCAATTTTTGGTGCTTTGTAAATCTTTCCTCAGGACGAATCTCTCTGCGTCGCGCTCTGTGCTCGACCTCTCCTCGGTTTATTCTGGCTGCACGGACGCTGGTGTGACGGAGCGTGAAAACGGCCAAAGTACTCCAGTAACCAGATGCTGTTAACACGGCTGCTAGCATTGTTACCACGCCACGTTGTGTGCGGTTACCTTTGTGTATGCGAGGTTGAACACGCGCCTATGGACACCGACACTGTGACTCTATGCAGGAGACATGACTCTCATGTGAACTCTTCCTTTTGGAGGAACAATGTACACGGTGTTCTGTACACGGGGTACTTTTCAAAACCACTTCAAAGAGTCGGACTAAGACCTTGAAAAGTCTTGGTATAGAGGGCACGCACATGACGTCACCGTAGCGTCTGAACGGTGCGTTCATGTACAAGAAGAGCACTGAAAATATGGCCGAAGAGTAAATAGTTTTACCAACTTCATGAAAGCAGTCACAAGATTTTAAAGACCACAAAACTGAGGAGAAGAGAAGGCAAGAGGTCGAGACGACTGGAAACACAGTGCTGACATGTGAAGAACTGAGCCAGGAGTTTTACACTTCAGGTTTTGTGAAAGGATTTTTGGTGAGATGACTGAAATAAAGTCTGTTGTTAACACAAGCTAACGAAATTGTCTCGTTCTATTAAAATACATGAAATACGTCTCCTTCCTCATGAATCTTTAAGCTATAAGTTACCAAAAAGACACCACAGAGGTTTTTTTCAGAACACTGTCACACCGAACAAAGACACTCATCTACTCACTAGTTTGTCTTCAAACTATTCTAACTCAGCATTTCCAACTTGTAGAGCAATTTATAAAATTAAATTCCAAGTAAATTGTATAAGGAGGCATCGTGGTGAAACTACCGTGTTGTAGTTTATAACCTGACGTTAGTGGTTTTTTTCCGGTGATTGAATTTCTGCTTCAAGTGATGTTCGTTCGCTGGGCAAAGTGTGTATCATTAACTCACAGAGCCCCTTTCAAAATAAAGTTTTAAATGCCAGGAAATGTCTCAGACCGATTCCGCTATTACCAAATTAGTTGCGGATCAATCTAATAGTTGACAACTAATCATTGTCATCTGTCATTGTAGGTCTAAAGAGAACGACACGGTGCGGTTTTCCATGAATGATCGCCTCATTGTCCGCCTCAGTATCGTCCTCTCGCTGATAAACGTCTTGGTGCACGAGGCAGGAAGCCACATTAGAGACACACATCGGCAGCGTGACACCTCGACCCCTGCAGATGCTCGCGGCTCGGGAAAAGCCCAGAACTTGGGAGCGACGCAGTCTCTGGGAGGAGCTTTTAAAAAGGCCACCAGTGGACCTGGGCCCACTCACATCTACATTCCTGTGAGCTTCTGAAAGAGAACAGAGAGCTGCTGCCTGCCACAAAGTAAACACTTGTAGTGCCTTGTTTTGGAAGAACACCATTTCCATAATCTCATGAAACTATCACATGCTGACCTTATGATACTAAATTCTTAACCTGGAGGGGGAGCACAGCGAGCTTTTCAATGAGGCCTTATTTGTTAAGACTATTTCAAAAACAATGGGAGGTTCTGTTTCATAAGCACATGCACCCAACTGACACCTCTTAAATGAGCTCGCTCTCGGCAGATGAAGAGACCCACTGTATCTACACTCAAGGTGACAAAGGGATTTATTATGTTCTCCTGATGTGATTTCTACAGCTGTGAGACTTTGGTGTCACTGGATTGAGCACCGGAGCCTCTTAATCCTCAAAAACACACTGTAAGCAACACATTTTACGCCGGCTGTATACAAAACATCGTGTAGGGTGATGAGCTCAAGCTGCCGTACATCAATCAGTGGACGCTCGGCGCTCTGCCGGCTCCATCTCGCTTCCTCTCAACTGCTTCTGCTCATGTGCTGCTGGAGATAAATAAAAAAAAACAAAAAAAACAGAAAAAACAGAAAAAAAGAAATCACCCCCTGCTGCCCCTGCAGACACTCCAGACAGGAAGGGAAAACTCACAATCACTCCGCAGCTGACGTGTTGTTTAAACAAAACATAATGAACGGCTTAAGTCATCTGCGTTCGAGAAGCTGGTGACGTTTCGTTTGATGTCAGTGAATGTAAATCGTGCTTCAGTCTTAAAGGAGTAGTTCAACTTTATTCACTTCACTGCCAGGAGCCCCATTTGAAGATCAATACCACTCTGTCTGTACACTCAATATGAAGCTACAGTAAAAGGCCGGTTAGCATAGCTTAGCATTAAGTTGAGTCCAGCAAAAAGCTCCCTGGCTTTAGAGGAGCTGGTAGTTGTTTACATTTGTTTATGCTAAACTAAGCTGAGTGGCTGTGTGAGAGCTGGCATGAATCATTTTAATTATTATTACATTAACATAGAGAAATGCCAAACTGTTCCTTAACACACACGTTTGAGTGGATGTTTTTCTCCTCGCTGCCCATCAGGGCGACGTTTATTTGCATTGTCAGTCAAGCTGTTTATCATTTTCTTGTTTTATCGGTTTCTTATTTGGTCTAGGAAAAGCTGGAAAATGTTGATCAGCGTTCCCAAAAGCTGAAGACGACATTAATCAACCCAAAGATAATCAGTTCACTGTCATAGTGGAGGAACGAAACCTGAAAATATTCACGTTCAAGAAGATGGAATCAGACAGTTTTGACTTAAAAACAATAATCGAACTGATCAAAATAGACAGCGCTTACTTTAATATTTGACAACGTATTGATTAATCGTTCATGGATGTACTGATGATAAACTGGTTACAGTATCTGAGGCCTCGTCTGCTCCTGGAAAGCTGCTCAGTAGCACGTGAAGCCACAGAAAGTTCAGACTTCCTGGATGTAAAATTCCCAAGATCTCGCTCCACCCTCCGCTAACTTCAGCGGGGATAAAATGACTTAATCATGCTTTCCAAATGTTTTCAGACCCAACGGATCAAATTCTGAGAGATAAACTAATTATTTTGTGGTTGTGTTGCAAGAAAACAACAAAAAACAAGTACATCATTTTACAATGGAAGCTTCTGGGAAAGACTCTGCTGGTCCCATGTGAATGATGTGACGCTGGAATTACACAGTTCGGCCTCTAGCTGCAACAATGATTCAATAAACTGTCTAATATTAAATTAATCAGCAATATAAAGATCATATATAGCAAAAGTCGTCTGATTCCAGCTTCTTGAATGTGAAGATCTTCTAGTTTCTTTCCTCCTCTATGATAGAAAACTGAATATCTTTGAGTTGCGGACAAAACAACGTCTTGTGCTTTAGGAAAAACTGATCAGCATTTTTTTCATTAACTGAAATAACTGAGAAAGTGGATTAATCGACAATAAAAATAATAATAAGTTGCAGCCTAGCGAGCACTTTGTAGAAGGACGTCCACCTCAAAACATTCATGTTAAAGGAACAGTTCAACATTGTTTACATGGTTATTCCTGTCTTAAAGGAACAGTTTCACATTTATCACGTCATTGTCAAGAGTTTAATACTGCCTCTCAAACAGCCAAGTAGCTTAGCTTAGCATAAAGACTGGAAGCAAGGGGAGGCAGTTAGCCAGTAACCCTGAATACTTTTGGGTTGTGGACAAAAGAAGACGTCATCTCTTTACATTTTTCTGACATTTCTAGAGAACACAACCGGTCAAGTGATCTAGAAAATAAATAGCAATGAAAATAATCATTAAATGCAGCGCTAGTTTGTCTTCAGTGTAAGATCGGTGCCTTCCCGGGGCCTTGGTGGTGCCTTAAAGCACCAAACCTCAGCTCTGAGGAGGAACTACACTGCTAACTGTGGCAGCGTGCCAGCGGTTAGTGCCATGCTCTAGGCTATAAAAGCCCATTGTACATATACACATGACATCCTTGATAGACATAGATAAGAATAGTCCACCACTTGATCCAATCAGCAGCTGTAAAGACAAAGACAACAGCAGGGCCGTTGAAGTCAACTGAACGCTAACAGTTCTGTGGGTGCGCCGAGGGAGCGCGCTACGCTAAAACCCACAAATGTCATTGTGACGAGAAAAACAGCTGTCAGTTCCAAAGACAGAGAGTTGTATTAACTCTGGATATTCAGGGAGTAAATATGTAAGAACAAAAAAAAAAAGAAAGGGAGCAGGAGCAGCAGACAGGAGAGGAGCCCAGAAAGTTTGATAGCCAAATGAAAGAAAGTATAAAAAATAAAAGCGTGAGAGAGAGAGAGAGAAAAGAGCCAATATCAGACTCCCTCCTCTCAGCCAGCAGAAAAAAGCACAGTGGATTAATTCATCACCATGCTGAGCCTTTGCCCTCCTCTGGAATACATTACCCAATGACTCTCAACTTAGACTAAACACACACACACACACACACACACACACACACACAACTGACCAGAGAGCGCACACAAAAACAGTGGGAGAGAGAAACTGACAAATGGGGAGAGGCTGCCCAGGTCAGCGGTGTATCATGTCTTGCTACACAAAAGTAAGATGGATCATGTGAGGTGTTTGGTCCAGAGGCTGCTGAAGTTTCTCTGCTGTAACTTAGCGAGTGTTTGCTTTTGGTTTTCAGAAAAAAAAGAAAAAAAAAGAAAAAAGAAAAAGCAGCTCTGTATGCCTGCCACTTCTGACGACGGGGGCTTTAAAGCCGGGGACGGTAAGAATGGAGAAAAAGCAGCAAGAGCGAGATCGATTCTGAAAGTATCCTCCCTCCTCCCTCCAGAGTCACTCCTCCGAAACACAAGACACACTCGCTGCCTGACAACATCGACTGCCACCTAGCTCTCGCCGGGACGTATGTGTTAGCAGCTAGCACACTACGTTACACAAGCTCTGTTAGCTTCTTTAAGAGGAATATAACATGCAAAAACAACTGTGTTAAATGGTACAAACATACAAACACAAGCATGACAGCCATAATAAATGTGTCATAGCTCAAAAAAAGGCTACATACATTTACTCGTTAATGTTGTAGATGTGTTGATGCTAATGTTAGCTGCAAAAGGAGGCTGTTGAAGGCTTGTTTTTTGGTTCAGGGGCTGTGTGCTTTGTGCTAACTGGGTTACAGCTAAACAAAAGTATGTCGCTGTTGCTGCCACTTTCTCATGGGTTGGTTCAGGGGCTGTGTGCTTAGCTAGCTAGCTGCTGAAAAACAGGCACAGAGGCTGTGTGTTTTGTGCTAATTTTAGCCGTTGAAGGAGGCTGTTGCTGCTGCTGTGGCTTACTTCCTTCTCTTAGGGGCTGTGCTTTGTGCTAACGTTAGGCGCTGAAGGAAGCTGCTGCAACTGCTGCTGTTCTTTGGCCTCTTGTGCTAACTAGCTTAGCGGCTGAGCAAAAGTATATCACTGCTACTCCTGCTCTTTTGTTGTTTTGCTTAGGGACTGCATTCTGAGTTAGCTAGCTGTTAAATAACATGCTTACCGGGTGTATGCTGTCAGTGTCACATCCCTGTCATCGCTAACCATGTCCTCCTACCTAGCATCTCACTCAAATGTAAGAAAACACTAAACGGAAACGACCTACATTGCTGTTGTTAGTGCTAACTGCTGTCAAGTTAGCATGTTAGCGCAATTTCAGCTGCACTTTCTGTGCCATTCTTGTGCAACTAGCTCGCTAACGGCTTTAACAAAATGCAAAACACTGGATTTGTTTTCCTCATTCGATTTATTGATTTCTGTCAGGATTTTCTACAAATATTAAGGGGAAAAAAAATAACTTAGCAACGGATGCTTTTGGGGGGAAAGTCTGAGGTATACAGCTGAGTGACTCCTCCACTTATGTTAATACATGCAGAGGCTGGAATCAGGAGGGTATTACTCTCCAGATACTTATAAGCTTAGCACCTTTTATTGCCCTTTTCCATTTAGAGTAGGACGTAACGGTAAAACTGATTCTACATTTGCTTTTCGGGGTGGTGGTGGTAGGGGGGCTACTTGAGTTCCTTGAGTGGGGGCAATCGGGCTGGAAAAGTCAAGGCCAGATAAAT
Source organism: Sparidentex hasta (assembly GCA_030272975.1). Taxonomy (NCBI): domain Eukaryota; kingdom Metazoa; phylum Chordata; class Actinopteri; order Spariformes; family Sparidae; genus Sparidentex; species Sparidentex hasta. Next base: position 14,483 of record JARJLU010010334.1, read on the forward strand.
GGTGTTGTGTTTGGCTGAGGTCTTTTCTCTGTGTCTGTATGGCCACACACACACACACACTTATACACACATCCACACACGCACGCATGCTGAAAAAAATGCCCACTATCACACGACCTTGTACTTGAGCCTTATCATCGGCGGAGCAGCCCAGATGGTAACGTACCCTTGACAAAGACTCACATCACACTCCCAAACTTTCTATTGAATCTTTCTCACACTGCAGACGCCTGCACATGTTCTCTCCCCGTCTCTCTCCGGGTGTAAAACAATGTAAGCAAAGATACAGCACGGCTTTAACGTTTGCTTAGTTCAGTTTTGCGTAATGCGCTAAACTTGTGCACTCTACTGTAAGCCTGCCGTGCGTGGATGTGGAGAGGAGTATTGTCGTCCGTTGGTGGATGACGGAAGAAACTAAAAATAAAAGTGAAGAATAGCTGGATACAAACTGTTTGAGATCAAATGTAAACCAAATTTCTGCATCAAAATGTCTAACGATGACCAGACTAGACATGAGTTGTGTGGTTTAATTATCCAAAATGTTCACACCAGAGAAATCTGTAATTTTACTCAAGGTAAACGGTGTGTTTCCCTTGATCGGCCCGTCGCTTTAACTTCCAGGGAAAACATCAGGTGATACGTCAGAGAGTGAGGAAGGAAGTGTGACTAATCGGCGCAATTGCAGCAAATGTATTAATCACTTTTTATCTGTCATATCTCTCTCGGTTGTCTATACAAGCCTCCGGGTGATTTGTTGAAGCGGTTTAATGCCGCTGGACAGTGGATTTCTTTGGGAAGCACTTTTCCACAACAGTCCAAAGGATGTGACTTTTAGCGGCGTCTCGAGTGCCTCCTCTCAGCTGACAGAGACGAACAGTCGCTAATGTTAGCTTAGAAATGAGAGCGCTGATGTAAACAAACTACTGGCTTCCAGCACAACACAGAAGTTCAACAAAGACTACAATCCCATGATCCAACGCTACTTCACAATGTCATCGACCTACTTTTTTTGTTTTAATGGCTTTGACTGCGAGATCCCTGGTGGCAGAAATAAAATCACTTCTTCTCTCCAACAGTCTAAAACCTGAGAGACATTCAGTTTACAGTCACACAAAACAAAGAAAAGCAACAAATCCTCACACTGGAAAAATAATTTTTGGCAATATAGATTGAAAAAATGCTTTAAAAACTAATTGGTTATCAGAATGATTTTCTGTTGATTGATCTACTCAAAACTTCAGGACGAGTTTCTACTGACACCTACTAGGATCTGGTGAAACGCTGCTGTTTCAAATAAAAGAGTAACGTCTCTTTGAGCCTCTATTCTGCGGCTGCAACTAACAATCAGTGGCACTGTCGATTATTTTCTCAAATAATAGATCAATGTCAGAAAACGGTCAAAAAATGTTGATCGAACATGGCATCCCCAAACATATTCAGTTTACTGAGATGGAAAGGAACCAGAAACAACTCGCGTTCAAGAAAATTGAAAAATTTAGATTTCAAACTGATTAATTAATTAATTATCAAAATATCAGATGATTAATGTAACAAGTTGACATCTCTCTAAGAAATTAATGTGCTTTGCAAACACAGTGTGTACAAACTAAATGTTTTTTTCGTGCACACAATTCCAGAACAACCAGTGGCCTTTACTGATCTCTTATGGGAAGAAGAAATCAACAGCAGGCCTCGAACGCATCACGGGAAGATGTCTGATGAGAGCAGCTACGACTTACTTTTCTATATACGTTGTGGTAAAATGAAACCTGCTCATCGGGGGGCGACCGCACGTCAAACAGAACAGGGATTAACCATTTCCAGCCGTAGGAGAGTTGTATACCATTAGTCTAACTCAATCAGGGGACTAATTCAATCAAAGGCACAGTGGGCGTCTTGACGTGGGGGCATCTGTCACACTGACTTCTCACTGCATCCTGCACTGACATTTGGCCACAAAATTCAGCTTGACAGAGGCCCTCGAATAGCCTGCGGACTGTCAGACGAAACGCACCACATACTCATGAAAAAACAACCGACGCGCAGCGGCCGCTCGTGCGCCTCCAAATTCACAAGATCACACTTTTTGCAGACGCCTGCAGATGTAAACCCAAACATCACGGCACAAGCTTCCTTTAATTTTATTAAAATCTAGGGGCTTCTGCGTCATTACTCGTCATTTAGAGATGGAGTAAATGTTCTCAGCTCGGCACGGTGTGAACGCCGGGTGCTTCACGAAAGGGGACGAGGCCTTTTGCACATGAACACTAGGGATCTTCACACATGTGCCTCTGTGGATATGTTGTGACCTCTTACACAATACATTAAAAGGGCAAATAATACCAAGAATCATCATCAGCTTGATTAGAAACACCTATTTAGTCCCTGCACACAAGCAGGCGCAGCACATTTTGTTATCCTCTGTTGGTGTAATTATTTGTGGTCCAGTACACAAATGGGACTGTTATTTTTTGCAGTGACGTAACAACACTGACGGCTAACTTTTTGCTGCCCTTTTCACTACACAGTCTCCAGTCACACACACACACCCACCCCCTTATCCACTTGCAGGTAGGTTTAAGAGAAGAGAGGACATCCTATTAAAAAAGGATAACGGTCAGAAAGGTGAATCAGAGGCCAAAGCTCCGTCAACCGAAAAGAACCCAATGAAAGCTGCTTCATGATTAGAGTCTGGTTCTATAAAGTGCATCGCTCCAGCAGTAACTTCACATAAATCATGTAAACCAGCTGAGAAATGCTGCAAATGTCCGAAAAGAAAGATTGCCTGAGGTTAAGTGTGGAGGCCAGCGACCCCGCGACCTTTCACTGAGCGTGTCTCACAGTCTCGTACGAGGGGATTCTGACTTTAAAGGCAGTTAAAGGACAACTGCACCCAAATATGGAAATTCAGTCATTATCTCCTCATGCTGATGGAATATAAGGTGAAGTGTCGCAGTCCACAAAACACTTCTGGAGCTTCACAGTAAAACAGTGTTGCAGCGTTCTGCTAAACAACTGAGTAGCTAGAGACTTGTTTCAAAATGTAAAATAACAATGGATAAACTATACAAAAATGGCTCCATGGTGTAATTTGTCTGGTGTAATTCAACTCTCTGAAAGCCCAGAGGTCCCAAACTGATATAAAAAGATGTTTTTTAACCATTTTAAAAGCAAGAATCTTCACTGTAGCTGCTGAGCTAAAAGCGCTAGCTTGCAATTCAACAACAACAACAACAAAAAGAAATAAAATGGCTCCATACAGCTCGTCTGGTGTAACTAAAGTCTCCAGAAAGCCTCAAGATCCCAGAAAATGTTATTTGCAGCCTTGATGTGTGATCAAGCTCAAACACTCAAGCTAGCAGTTTTAGCTCAGCAGCTACAGAGAAGCTTCCTGTCTTTCTGTAGACTCGATTACACCAGACAAGCTCTCCAGAAATGCTTTGTGGACTGCAAAACTTTACCTGACTCTCCATCAGCACGGAGGTGAGGGGATGACGACTGGATTTTAATTTCAGGGTGAACTGTTCCTTTTAAACTTGCGGATGTTTGCCATGTTGGTAACGGTTGCTCACATTTGACTATACGGTCTAAAAAATAGAGTTTAGCTGATTCTTCTTGCAGACAGGTTGAGCAGATAATGTCAGAATTTTCATTTTTTGGGTGAACTTATCCTTTAAATTATAAGCATATTAAAGAGGAATAAAGTCCAAATGTAAAAAGTTTTGGCTGCTGTCACGGATTCATCAAATTTATTGTAGCTTTAATGTTTCTATTATCTAATTTTTGTGTCCTGAAAAAAACATATATGTACATTTTATACATAATATTGCCTGTGTAGTTCGGAGCAGCCTCATAATACAAAACGCATATAATATGAATATGAGAGGGAAATTAGGTCCCAGGAACATAGTTTAAAGCTAGAAGGATGGCAGGGTCCGCCACATATAAACAGAGTAAAACAGTATGAAATCGTGTCGTCCTCTAAGGTCGGTTTGTTTATGAAGGTCTGTCTTGTAAATAACTACACGGTGCAGCTTTAAAGACTCACTTCTGGCTTCAAACACGGTTCTGTGGAGCGTACCTTCCTCTGACAACAGCTCGTTTGTTCAGTTATGGAAAAATATTAATAATAATAATAATAATAAATATGAGTTCTCCCAAAAAACAAACAAACAAACAAACAAACACATAGTGCACCTTTAAAACGTGATTAATGCATTTTGTAAATAAGATGTTTGGTGTCAAATCAGCAGCTTTACACACAACACAAACACACACTGAAACACGCGCACTTGTGTAAGTGTAATGAATGCAGGTTGCCTCACCTTGGAGCTCGGGGGTTTTAGGGGTAGTCCCGAGGCAGGATTTCCTTGATGCTGAGTGGTATTAGTCTGCTGGGGTGAGTGGGAATCCTCGGACTCTTTTCCACTGTGGTAGACCACCCTATCAGAGATATGAATACTTGAAGCACAGCCCATGCTTCAACCCACTTCAGCCTTTCTTTTTTTTTTTTTTTTTGTTGTTGTTGTTGTTGCTTTCAAGTGCTTTGCTTTAATGTCATTCGCCCTCTTCCTTTTTTTTTTTGTTTCTTGTGTTCTTAAAAAATAGGGTCCACTCTCTTCCTGTCAAGTGTCCACTGTTTTAAATATATATATAAATACATGTATGTGTATCATCTAGGCCACAGCAAAGCCGCTTCTCCAATTGCTCTGACACAAGGCATGAATAATATATCTATATATCCCACCACCACCACCACCTCCACCTCCCTCCTCCTCCTCCTCCTCCACCAGGAAGCTGATTTCCTCCCTCTCTCTTTTTTTCACATGAACTTAATTGGAGGTCTTTAATCAAAGCAGCTGTCTTCTCCTGGAAAACTGGGATCCTGTTCTTCTTCAGCTGCTCCTCTCTGTTTATTTTTTTTATTTTTTATTCCTCACTCCGGCTCCTCTTCATGCCTTCTTCGTACCACATCACCATTTTCTCATTTTTTTTTTCTTCTCTCAACTTCAGTGTTATCAAGTAGGCCTAGAAACCAGCCAGCCAGTCAGTCAGCCAGTCAGTCCCTCCAGCCTGCTGCTTCATGCAAGAGTTTTATCCATTTTTGTGTGTGTGTGAGAGTGTGTGTGTGTGTGTCCAGGGCTTCATGTGTAGTCGTCCTCCTCCTCCTCCACTGGAGCCATCAAATTAAAAATGATGCTTCTTTTAATTTAATTATTTGTATTCTCTCTCTGTCTCTCCTCCTCTCTCTCTGTGTTTCAAACAAATCTCACTTGAAGCTCAAGACACGGGCCCGGTTCTCACGACACTTTGCTCCAGTCCCGAGCGGTTCATCATCAACAGGCTGAAATATTCACACTGCGGGCTGTTATTCCGGTCAGTCGCTCCGATGTCAGGCACCCACCGCCGAACATAATGTCATGTAGCCCGGCAGAAAGCTCCATCTATTCACCGAGGCTGGAAGAAGAAGAAGAAGAAGAAGAAGAAGGAGAAGCAGAAGAAGAAGAAGAAGAAGAAGAAGAAGCAGCGAGGAGAGGTGGAGGTGGTGGGGGGAAGAGATCTCGGTGGATGAGGGTTTTTTTTTTTTTTTTTTGCAATCTCCATTCAAGGCATCCGCTGCCCGGTTAGAGGATGATCCGCCTGATATATATATATATATATATAAAAAAGAGAGGTCCAATCCAAAAACCCGGGTCTGCAGTTTGGCCACAGCGGCGCTACCAGGCTCCGCGATTTTCTCCCATTCTGTCGAAAAAAGGAAGAAAAAAAAAAAAAGAAAAAATCAGGATGTTGTGTGGAGGCTGTCAGGCTGCGATGTGTGGATGTTACCACCTCTGGAGAATGCAATCGCTTCCAAGAGAGACACACGCAGAGGAGGACTAAAAAAAAAAAAAAAATCAAAAGAAGCAGAAGAAGAAGAAGAGAGAGAGGAGAAAAAAAAAACAAAAAAAAAAACAAGACCGCTCCGTGTCCACAAGTTTTTGGATCTGGGCTCGCGGACGGTTGGCTGATCCAACGGCTGCGAGCGGAGCTGAGGCGGGCTCGAGCTACATAATGCTGATTTTATGTTTGTCTTTTTCTCTGCCTTTTTTTTTTTCTGGCGTTTGCCCTTCCAATTCTTCAGCACTGCTTGACAGCGGCACATCCAATAAAAGCACCCGCAAGGATTGACCTACAGCCTTTACTGACGTTAATGCAAATGAGCTCCGCGCAGCTAATCGGCGTCGTGCTCGGCGCCGCTGGGTGGTCCTCCGCTTTCCGTGGGAACTTTGAAAGCAAGGGGGGGAAAAGAAAGAAAAGAAAAAAGAGGCTCTCGGAGGCGGGCAGCGGGCAGCGGCAGGTACGGTGAGTCGACGTCTTCCGCACGTAGCGCAGTTAAACCGGCTGAAAGCGGCTTTAAAAGGAGTTTCTGACGGTTATTTGTGAGCTAATGTGAGAATAAGCTAGCGCAAGGCGGAAGTTGGACGGTTATGAGCACACGCAGCAAAACGATTCTGGGCTATCTGGTGTCTATGGAACACCACTAGGGCCAAAATTAACGACGTTACAGTAGATGGCAAATCTTTTTTTTTTTAGAAAATCGTTTAAAAAACGGATAAAACATTGTAAATTAAATGTAAACAAAAGTCATATTTTACCACCAAAGTTTACTTTCACTCATGTATGACTTTTAGTTTTACTCAGTGATGGAATGTAACTAAGTACATTTACTCAAGTACTGTACTTAAATACATTTGAGGTACTTTTACCAAAGTCATATTCTATCACAATATATTTACTCTCACTGATGTATCGCTATTAGTTATTTTTGACAACTGGGGTTCTTAAGCAGTGATGGCATGTAACTAAGTAAGATTACTGAAGTACTGAGGTAGTTGTACTTAACTTGAGTATTTCCATTTCCTGCCAGTTCATCCTTACACTCCACTACATTTTGAGGGGCAAATATTCTACTTTCAACTACACTTATTTGATAACTTACACTAGATATTTTACTTTTACTTGTACTTTTACTCTCACTCATGTGTGACTTTTGTTTGCTTTGACAGTTACTGACAATTAATTTATCGCTCATTTTATCCGAGCAGTCTCAGGAAACAGTGAGAAATACCCGTCACGGTTTGCTACACAATGTTTGTGTTTGTTTGTGTGATGCACGAACATGCAAACTATTACATACACATGTGTACATTTATATTTATTTGACTTATTATTGTCTTGTTTTGTATCTGAAAGAAAGCAGCTCACATTTTGAGCTGATAGCAGCAAATGTTCAGCATTTAAGTGTCTCAATGAACAAATGAAGACAGAGAAAAGACAAGACTTTCTGAACAAAAGTATTTAAAGAAAAAAAATAGGTGTATATGAAAATATTTGGGCAGCACAATTAACTACAAATGTTACTGAACTTGCAGGAGCTGATTTATTTTGTCTTATTTTAGTGCCGAGAGTGCAGGACACACTTTACCGACCAGCACCACGGATGCTCACTGACCTTTAAAATGTTTAAATTTAAAATCAGTTTGTTTGTTCTGTTGGTTTGACTTCCCATCATCATGACGGGGAGGAGATGATGACTGGATTTGACATATTTTGGTAAAATGCTTCTTAAATATAGATTTAGTCACACAGGTCTTTTGTTCTGTTCTAAAAAAACACATTTTTCTATTTGAAAACATGTCAAATATAAAGTAGAAGCTTCCGGATAATATTCACATACTGACAACAATTATAATTAGTGCTCAGTGAGTTTTATCCTTACAGTTGAAATTAACAGAACTGATTTGACAAAACTTTACGTGTACCGTTGACAGCTGACAGTGAACCAAACACAGTTCTCTGCTTCGGTCTTCAGGCTGCAGAACGCGGCAGCACGACGTACACTGATGATAACTGACAGCCAAACACACACGCGAATGACGAAAGTGCAAATAAGGGCGACAACAAACATGTCGTCCTCTCATCAATAATACAGCCCGCGTCACTGAAAGCTTATAAAGAATTGAGCGTGCTGTCAGCGGACGCATTCATCTGTCAAATCTCCCACATAGATTTATTCAACACTTCTTCTGCCAAACTGTGTTTTTGTTTAAATAAAAGCTATAAAACATTTGAAGCTCTGATGTGATGGTTTCTTCTGTCGTGTTCTGCGTAAAAAGCAACCGAACCGCACCCTCGTTTGATTTGTTGCTTCAGGCTGCAGGATGAAATAACTACTGACACTGACATTACAGAGAACGCACCACTTTGTATTCTGTGTGTAGACGTATGAATATACTGTGCACAATTGTTTACTTTATTGTTTATCTAATTGTTTATCGTGTGGTTTGTATTGTTTACAACTTTACAGGATGTTTGACCTTAAAGGAGCGATCTGAAGAGAAAAGATCGTCCGAACAGACTGAATCAACAAACTGTCTTTCTTTACACGACTGAATAAACAGAAATAAACAAACTGACCTTAAAGAACAACATGATTTATACTGTTTTATTTTGTTTCTATGTGGCGGACCCCGCCACCTTTCTAGCTTCAAACAGTGTTCTGGGGCCTTATTTTCCTCTGAGAACAGCTCGTTTATTCATTTATGGAAACAATATATATTTCTGAGTTTGTGTAGTTTAGTGATTAATATTGAGTTGAGAACTTCATATAGCGTCTTTTCAAATTCGATCTCGGGGTTTCTGGAGACTTTGATGGTGACTTCGTATGTTTTTAGATATTTTTCTTTTTTTTGTTTTCTTACATTTTAAAACAAGTCTCCACCTCCTTCAGTCGTTGAGCAGATTGCTGCCGACGCTGTTTTGCTGTGAGGCTCCAGAAATGTTTTGTGAACTCATGAAACTTCAACCCTTTTGTGATGCAGATGGTTCCCACGCTCCCCGGCACACTGGAGGTTCATTTGCAGTTTGTGGTTGAGAAAAAAGTTAGAAATACAAACAGGTGACGGATGTACGGTGTGCGTCTGCAGCGAGCCAGCAGAGGAAGTATTTGGTCAGAGTGTCAAAAGCTTAAGTGCTTCATTAGCATTCAGTGAATGAGTTGAGCTGGAGATAATCCTCCTGCCCTCGATCACCTTCATCCTTTGGTACCCATTTTCCTGGAAGGTGAATCTTGAATGCACCGGATACATACATACTGTACATTAGTCACTCCTGAGGTCACAGTCAGGGAGAATATGTCGTCTGTCAGTAGTTCTAATATTAATGTTTAGACACATTTTCTGTCTTTCTCTCTTTTAAAAGACTTTCTAAACAGATTCATTCTGAGGCAGCAGTTTGATCACCCTCAGTAATATACAGTAAAATATATGGTGATGATGTAAAACATGAGTATTTAACTATAATAAACAGATATATTTTTAACATTTTTATTGTAATTTGCTTAGTTGTAATATAAAATATTTTAAATTCAACCTATATTTTGTAAATCTTACTCAGTGTAGCTTTTTGCTTGATTAAATATTTTCTCTCTTTGTTTTGTTATTACTGGTTTTGGTGTATTTGCATAGTCTTTAATTTATCTGTGTGGTGTTTTATACTATTTGTGACCTTGTGAAGAAAGGCGCTGTAGAAACTAAGGTTACTTTTATAACATTTACAGAAGTTCAGTATGTGCTGTATTTGCTTGGGGAGTGGAAGGTTGCCGATTCAAGACCTGCTTGAAGTGTGGGCTGGTAGCTGCCCATGAGCAAGGCACCGATCCTCTAACTGCTCGCGCCGCCTGATTAAAGCGCAGACGTTGACAGTGAGAACAGTGAATTTCCTGATCCCATGAGGCATTCATACAGTATTTGTCTGCAAAAAAGCTATTGTAAAATAAGTTGATTATTGTAAAAAATCATATTAGTTATTTCATCATTATAAAACAGCAAATTCTCCAAATTCAACATGTGTATAAGAAGGTAACATGAGCAGGAATCATTCATCTGATCCTCCTCTCACTCAGTAAAACATCATCATGACTTTGCAGCAGGAGAAGTTTTTCCACTTCGGCCTTGTTGGTTGTTTTCATTATTATTTTAATCAAACTTCATCTCTTCTTGTCAGTGTCTTCAGTCTATCCCAGTAGTGGCTTTTCTGATATTTCCACTAGAGGGAGCCAAAGGTCAAATGACTCCATTTATAAAATCTAACACAGTCATTTTAAATTAGGTTCACATGTGCAGTGCCATAATATCCAATAAATTGCTGTTTTGTATTACTGACATCAGGGTGGACAGATTATTATGAACACCTCTCCATGATGCAGTCGAGTTCAAACATACCCACAGAAACGGGGAGTTTTGGGTCCTTCACCTGAGAAATGTGGAGTTTCAGACTCTTTATTTCCTGCGTTCTGCTCTGACATTTGAAGAATAATAAATATGAACAGAGAAAAAAAACATCCACACTTTCAGCCTGTGTAAAAATGTATGTGATGTGTGCAAATCACCTCCAACACCCCGACTGTGTTTGACACCATGTGAGTGTTTGAATTCCCTACTAAAGAAAAAAAAAACAGAATAGTCCACAATGACAGCAATTCTGTGTTATGTAATTTAATTTTAATTTAGATTGTAATATTAATTCTTAGGAAACAGTGCAGAATAACTTGCCAGTCTGGTGTCAACTTGCATGAATCTCAAGCATTCAGTAAAATTCATCATTTTCACTCCTTCTGTTATTATTGATATAATTATTCATCTATTCGGGACTTTTTTCTTTATATTTCTTTCTCAGTCGGCTGTAAGCTGAGCAGTGTCAGAAAAAGTGTGAGCTTTTTTCAAAAATTGGGAGAATTCGGGCGGAACCAGGAGGGCGCGATGACAAACGGGAGCTGCAAGGTTTGGAAAACGAGAGTTCAACACCACCTCGATGATAAACATGTAGTTCATGAATATCTCTCTGACAGTGTCACTAATATTGTTGTGTTTGACTGCATCACACTGTACAGGTGAACCTAATGAGTGTGAACATGTTCAGACACTAAATTAAAATGTTATAATCAAAGTAATTAAATAGCTTCAGTGCAAATATGTAAAAGATATTTCTGTTGATTACATACAAAAAAACAGTGATCAGATACAAAATGATGTTTCAAAAAGAAAAGAGGGGTTAGACGTTTTATTCTGAGGGCAGTAAAATAAGAAATAATGATCCAATTTAATGAACACAGCTGTGAAACCTGAGACAGTTCCTCCGCTTCGTGTGGAGATTTTTGGAGCGGTTCTGTGTTTGTGGCTCACAGTTTGGTCCAGACACAACACAGAACTCCCTCCCTGTTGGTCTGCTGTGTCCTGTGTTGTCTGCACATGTTGAACCTGCAGTATCTACAGCTGCTGGCCTCCATCCAGCACCAGACTCTCATTCAGGTTAAACCAGGCGAGTTAAAGGACGCCTTAAACTGAAAAGACCGGACTTGTCATTGTTCGTTTGGAACGCTTGTCCTTGAGTAACTACAACAATTTTCAAACTTTTTCCAGTCTGGTATTGAAGCACCAGCTCTTGTTAAAGTCACTAATAATGCAACTGCAGACAGAAGCGACCTTAGATTTTGTGCCTTCTGTTCAATTAATCACAGCGTCCTCCTGCATCGTTGTGACACCACTGCGCTCATGTTCTGGTGAAGTTTAGGCACAGTTACCAGTCGGGTTTAGAGGTTAGGAACCGCTCATGTTTCGGCCTAAAATATCCTGGTTTTTGTCGCCACAAACACGGCTGGAAATCGTTCCCGCACGCCGTAAAAATCTCTGGAGGCATCACACTTGCTCGTAATGAGATGTCAAATGACCACGCTTGTGGAAACACCACCACACTTTATGCACTTTGTTCTGCAAAAACTGTATTTTGTTTTTTTTCCTCACCCACCACCTGAGAGCAGTTTCTGATTCAGTCTTTGTTTTTGTTTGTAAGCTTCTTTTTCTTTCTCCTGAATGTAATTTCGTCATACCTTTTATTTAGTCTGTTTAAAGTACAGAGTGTTCTAGTTTTTAATTCTCATCTTTTTGTTCTCAATTAGTCAATTAACACCACATACAAAAACAATATTTCTGCACATTCTGAGACACCTTTATTAATGTATTGTACGTATACGTATAGTGTTTCATGTGGATCCTCTCTCACCGCCTGTTTCCAGCCCATAACGTCACTCTTAGTCAGGAGAATCTGAGAACACGACTGCTGTTTCCCTGCAGACACATTGAAGCCCGATCATTACCATAACCCGATCAATTTTCCTGTTTGAGGGCAGTTGTTGAAGCAGCTGCGGCATTGCGCAATTAGGCAGCTGTACAAACAAGTAATCCATCTGTGGAAGACACAGACACAGGGGAAAAAAAGAAAAAAAGAGAGAGAGAGAGAAGAGGTACGACTGAACAGCTGTGTAGAGAAGAGACTTGGCTTCATCCCGTCCGGACACACGGTCACCTTCGATCCAGCGTGTGATTCTGGATGTGATTTATCAGCGCAGGCCGCAGCTGAAGCCTGATCCAAGCCACTGTGACGGAGGTGAAGCCGTTGAAAGCTCCGGCATGCTGCTGCCGAATGTCACATAGTCAGGATGAGTCTGCTGACAGCAAACTGAGTCCCACTGAAGTCAGATGCCGTCACGCCGGGGTTCAGGAAAGGGTTGATCGGGTTGTGGAAGTTGTGAATTGAGACTCTGTGACTTAAGATTTACTCCTAACAGCACAACTGGATCAATCCTCGAGGAGTTTGTCATAAATCAAGGCTGGTAACTCGAAGGTTTTTTTAAAACAGGGCTTGAGTTTCCACCTCTGGCTGCACTTCAGAGGATCTGCAGAGTGTTTGGCCTCAGTTTAAAGCGATGCACGAGGAGCCTCGGCGGATTTATGTCAGACATTAAAACAGTTTAAATGCGATGCCGAGAAAAGAAAGCAAATAACGAGCAACCATAAAGATGGAAGCGTTTTAAAGTTCAAGAGAGCGCGAAGGAGGAGATTTAATCACCAACGCACAGAAACACAGTTTCAATGAGCTTCCTTACTCATTCAGATTTAGATATTTAAATGGAAAACTTGCATCCAGGTGTGTTTACAGGTTAAACTGCACATGTGACAACAGTAGCATGAAACTGCCTCCGGTGATGTTGCTCAGTTGCATTGTGGGTAATGTAGGCACCAGGCTCCTAACTCTGGCTGTCTGGACCCTGATGACACAATGAGTGGAAGCGTTTGGAGGAAGCGTTGACGTTTAAACGCCTTCAAAACTGACAAACTGAGGAAAATATGATATTAAATAATCATATTAAAGTCGTGACTTGTTTCTCACTGCATACAGCTGAATTCACTCTTATTATGGACATTAATCACACAGCAACATCAGTTATTGTGTAATTTTGAAGCTTTATTTTTTTATTGTCTACTAACCTTCAGAGTGCGGTCGGTAGTTTTTACCACTAGATGGCAGCAGAATGAAGCCACGTCAACACATCGATGCTCTGCTTTTTATTTTTGTCTAATCAATCAGCTCTTTAAATACAGAAATGATTGTGTCTGCTCCAGTGCAATTAAGCACAATTATGATGTAACTTTACTTACATGTCAGTTTCTACAAAGTCTGGGGAAGTTTTGTAGTCTACAAAACATCTCAGCAAAACGACTTGTCCTCTTCTTATCATCATTTATGATTTTATTATTTTGTTGGCACATTATTCTGTATCTTCCTGAGTTTCCTGCTTCTGCTTGTTTGTCAGATTATTTCGTAAACTCTGCTTTCAAAAGTTGCTGTTTACATAAAGTTTAATATTACATTCAGAGATCCAAAACTGATTTGAACAGATGTTATTTACACCTTTTTATCGCCGAAATCTTCACTGTAGTCGCGTGTTAATAACGTCTTATAAAATCAATTTGGGATCTTGGGGGCATCTTGAGACTTGGATAACACTAGATGAGCTTTGAGGAGCCATTTGATTTTATTTTTTTTACTTTACTAATTACTTTACCCTTTGATAATGTTACACAATATGACAGAAAAAGCATAAATTAATAAAAAATAGAGATTTTGAATAATCTTTTTGATTGTGTATTCTGTTCATTCCATTTTTATTTTGTGTTTTGTGAGCGTGCATCGTTTCAGTATCTGAGCTGATCTACTGAATTCTACACCGAACATCCTCAACAACAAACCTGCCAAGTATGAAGCTGATCAGAGATGTGTAAACCACAAAAAACACAGAAGCAAAGAGATTCCTTTTCTTTACAAAGTAAAGTGCAAATGAAAACACTGAACCAAAACTTCTTTTACTGTTCATTTTAAGTGATTCTATCAAATTCAGTGAACGCAATTACATTAAACCTGAATTTAATGTTTTCATTGAAAAAAAAAATGTTGTGTCTATTTAAATTCACAGTCTATTTGTGTATCTTAATCTGAAAAACAGTTCTGTCCATAGCAACGGTTGCTATGCTGCTGTGTGTGTGTGTGTGTGTGTGTGTGTGGGTTGTGAACTAAGATTCTAAAATTGCTTTGATGTGTCAGTTAGTGAACCGAGCGTCTTTGATGTCTGACCGAAGGTTCTGGAATGCCTTTGTGACGTCACTGTGGTTAAACTCACAGATACTGAGGGTGGTTTCAACACACGCACTCGGCTGTAGACTTACTACACTGACGAACTGAGGCTGATCGATCGGAACACAGCGACAGGCAGCATGAACGTGACAGGAACGCGGAACACGACCCGGACTCAGGGGCCATGTGGCATCGACACGGTTCGACCGCTGGTTGAATCCTTCATTCAGAGGCTGACGCCCGAAAAATGGAGGATGCTGAGTTTTGGATCTCCTGATGAGGCTACAAAGATTATGCTGGCAGACATGCTTCTAGACATAAAAACATCCATGTCTAAAGCTTTGCTGGCCTATCTTAGTAACCCCGACACTTCGGGCAGATTCTCTCTCTGTATGTACTCTGCTACTAACGGACTTACTCAGAATTTTGCAGACACCTTGGGTGTTTCTGACTCAGTCCAGTCTGACAGCTTGAAACTCTTGTCAGACTTGGTTAGCGAAGAGGTACGAGAGAGCGTCTACTCAGCACTCTCCTCTAGTGATGAGACTGATGAGCCCGTAACAATTCAGCACATGACTCCCCCCAGCAGACTGAATGCTATAGTTGAGCACGCCAGCGCAATGTTTAGGGCATTGGCGGCCAAGGTGAAGCTCTCTTCGAGGCCTGGACGAGGTAGACGGAAGAAGGACGAAAATCTGAATTCTGAAGTCAGTCAGACACCAGTCGGAGTGACACCAGTAGAACCAGGCAGCTTAGAGAAGGTCTCATCAGAGGACAGCTGTCTCAGAGCCACAGCTACAGCTGCCCTGAGCATAATAAGGAAAGAGCTGGATGACTTCACAGAACCTGTTTTGGACGACACGTCTGCGTATGAGATGCTGAAGTCCCTGACCTCTCAGGAGATGGCAGTCCTTGCGGATGACATCGCTGAGGTAATTGCAGAAAAGACTGTGAGTTTGGAAGAGACGGTCTGTGAAAGTCCCAGTCCAAAACCCAAAACGAGGAACAAGCCGAAAGTAGTGGGCGGCAAGATAAAAACCTTTCTTGCGAAGAGTCTTGCCAAAGCAGGCATTTGCTGCATCACAGCAAAGCTTAAGGCACAATTCCATCAGCACGCCGGCGCTGAAAGCGACCAGTCGTTGCAGTTTCTCATGGACAGTGTTGAGTCTCTGCTCCAGACAGAACTCGGTGAGGGTGATGGGGAGAATGAGCTGGCTCTCATTCCTTTTTTCCAAAAACTTTCCACTGGTCAATTCGAGGAAGTCACAGAGAAACTGAGTTTAGTCCTCTACAATCACATCACAAATGAAATCGTTCCAGAAATACAAACACTTGGGGGACAAACCTGCCAGGGCCGCGATGTTGCCGTCCCGCATGCCATCACGTATGCCAACGTGGAGGTCTTGGTGCTGAATTTTCTAACCCTGATGGGCTGGTGGCTGAATACTCAGAGCGACATCCAGAGTCAAAGGGTGACACAGACTTTGATGTACCAGGTGCCGAAGACGCCCAAGCCAGCCTCAGAGTGTGAGGAGCCGCTACAGGTGGTGCAGCACAAAATGTCTGTCAAACTACTCGTGGAGATGGTGGTCTGGGAGACGTTCCTCAAAGTCCATGTGCTCCCTGATAAAAAAGATGACATCATTCAGCATCTATTCAACATCATATGGGAGAAGGTCGACGGATCAGATTTAAACATCACATCTGTCAAAACACTCAAGACGGCCATTTTGAAAGACCTGATTGCGATGTCAGGCAGTGAGGAGATGCTGCTGCTTTCACTGAGATTGGAAAACCCGCAGCTTGACAACTGTATTGCCTCGATCTTCAAAGATCACCTGACAACCCCACCGAAACAACCATGCGCCATCTGCAGGTTCTTCTCCTCTGCGGGCAAAGTCCTCGCCAAGCCCTTCAGACGTAGAGCAAGCGTTGGCGTCCTGGGTGCAGTTTGACCTCAGAGGGCGAAGGTTTGATTTCCAGACCTGAGCGTCTCTGAATTTTGAGTCGTCGTCGTCTGTGGTGACATAGGGTTTTCTCCCACTTTCCTTGCAACCATGAAGCTAATTGGGGGCTTTTCATTGCCGTCAAAAACTGGTAGCAGGAGGCTAACCTGGAGGTCCATTTTTAAAAGATAACCCGACGACTCTACCAAAACTATCTTGTGGCATCTGTAGGTTTTTCCCCTCTCAATTTTCAAAGACCATCTGACAAAAACCACCAAAACAACAAAATCACATCCAGATAACTTAAGATCAGCAGTTTGACCTCAGAGGGCAAAGGTTTGACTTCCAGACCTGAGCCTCTCGACGTAGGGTTTTCTCCGGGCTGCTCCGGATTCTCCCACTTTCCTCGCAAACCATGAAGCCAACTGGGGGCTTTTCACTGCCCTCAAAAGCTAAACGGTTACAGGAGTTTAAAAAAAAACATTTCAGAAGATGACGACTCTTCCAAAACAACTGCTCCAGTTTCCTCCCACTTTTCAATTTAGATTATAGAAGAAGAAGAAAAAGAAGTTACAATATTAATGAATAATGATTCAGTAAAAAAAAAAATAACAATAATAATTCATATGTAATAAAAGAAAACAGTGAGCAAACTAAAAACAAAGTTGCTTTATTATCTGATTATGTTCAACTATCAGTTTACTGTGAAACTTTAGTCTGTGACCAATAATAAACTGAGTTACACACACAAACAACCTACTACAGTTGAGATGGTTCATTGTTTTTTTAGCAGTAGGTAACTTTAACTGAGCTAAAACATAACTAAGTTAATGAGAGATCCACTTGTTAAACAGAGTTTGGCTAGAAGATTTGTCAAAAAGTTTACAGACAACAGACAACAAAAGAAAATCACACTTTATATTCTCATTTTATCTAAAAGTTTTTTGTATAGTTTCTCCTACGTTTGACATTCTAGTAATGAGTAACCATCTGAATAAGCTCTGGAACAAGTGGAAAAGCACGTGAACCTGAAGTTTTCCGATGCCGAGGAGATCTGGTGGTCAGTGATGCGTTCACCATTTCCTGTAACACAGGAAGTTTAACTTTTCCGTACAGTCCGTGGTCTCCAGTTGGCCGGTGTCATTCTTGGATAGCGCTCCGCAGTGATCGTTCGTGGCGGGGCAGGTGGGCAGATCAGAGTACAACTGATCAGCTACGTTCACCCACAACCATTTACCGGCCAGGAAGCGGAGACCTGTCCACACCTGAGGGAAGGAAAACAACGCATGAACTGTGTCTGTGCAGGCATCACGAAATCAGGAACACAAAACAGCAAGAGCGCCATTTTTAAAGGAGATGTCTATAAAAGTGTTAATGGGACAAGAAGGGTCAATTATAACTCTTCTAATATTAATATTTCAACCATTAGGGTTCAGTATTTGTTCATTTTAAGAGCCTTTGTGCTTTTTTTAATGCACACAATGTAATGTCAGTGTGAGCAGAGACTTTAGAGAGAGGGACAGTCTGACAAGAGCATCTACGATGTTTAACTTTGGGGTTTTGGTGACCGTTTGACGAGACAACGCCAACAAAAACTCAACGCAACTGTCGTGTCGATAGTACATTGATGCGTTGGTCGGTGGACGGCTTGTTTGATGTTCCACATTCCAGTTTTTTACATGTGTGATTAAAGGTAAACGCCCACCTTCTCAGTGACGGCCCTCTGCA
>JARJLU010010335.1:0-19613 GCA_030272975.1 Sparidentex hasta
GTGTGTGTGTGTGTGTGTTCAGGAACAACTGCATCAGCCTTCAGAGTTTACTACCTTCTCTTCCTCCAGATGCTTTTCGCCCATTGAGTTGATATTTTATTCATCTGACTCTCGTGTGGTTTGTGCTTTTAATGCTGGGAGTCGTTTGGCATCACAATGACAAACCCAAACATGTTTTATTACAGATACAGACACACAACACTCGCAGGTGTTTTATATTATAATACACACAGTATAATTATCTACTGTATCTAACTACAGACGTAGAGGAGAGATCTTTAAATATATTTGAGACAATACATTTGTAAATGTTTTACCTCAGTTTTACCCTTTTAATAACAAGTTGTGTTTAATGTTTCACATGTTGGTGACAAAGGATTAGATAAGGGATTAATCTGATTAGATTTGCATAATTATTACATGTGATTACCAAACTATTTTGTTGGATATGTAACAGGTAGGTCTCTGATCAGACTCCCAGCAAAGTGCCTCAGTTGTTGTCGTCTTTGTGACGTTGAATATTTTTGTTGTGTTGCCGTAGCTTGTGTTATTGTTCATTTTGCTGTTGTTGATGATTTGCAGCTCATTATTAACCGACCCATCATCCATCTCTCTCTCTCTCTCTCTCTCTCTCTCTCTCTCTCATATCTGACAAAGTATTATTATTTTTTTTTTTTGAATGTTGCGGTGGAGTTTGACATCGTCCAAAACATAATAATCCTCCCTCCGGTCTTCCTTTTTTTGTGTTTGGGTGTCGCATCTATAAAGCTGGACAGAACAGGAGAACTGATCTGAAACTAACCTTACAACTAAGATATTTATAGTTTCGTCTTTGAACAAGTGATTTTATAACAGGATTATTGGAACTGTATCATATGAGCGTATTTTTTCTTGCATCTTTAGCTTGCTGACATCTCACTTTAATCTTTTTATCCCTTTTTAATACTTATATTTGTATGAATTATTGGCCAAACAGAGCGAAGGGGTCTTGCTCTTGTGTCGCCATTGTAGAGAAATTAAAATAACTTCTTCTTTCACCTTAAAGATTAAACAATATTTCATAATTACTCAAAGGAGTCGATGGTAACGGTCATAAAAGTGACCAGTGATAGACGATCAGTACTGCTGCTCTTCAAAGCTTTATGAACAACAGGGCTTGAAGTTCTCACCCGTCTGTTTTTTTTGCCTCTGTTTCCCATGATGCCACTCAGCAAGAACAGATACTCTGTGGCCTACGCTACCCAGAAGTCCTGGCTGCTCAACGCTACCGTGGAGGAAAACATCACCTTCGGCAGCCCCTTCAATAAACAGAGGTAAAAAACAATTACAGACGCTTTTATGTTCATTGGTGCAGTTATCTTCTGTATTTTTTTTTGCATATTTTCAAGTTTCACTTAAGAGTCAAATCAAACGGTATCATTTAAAACAATACATAGTTTTTAAACTTGGTGGAGATGGTTTTAAAGGATTTAATGTGCTTCATGGAAGATCATGGAAACTCTTTGGAAAAATTTGGAATAAGTCCTGACGTGGCGAACAGGGAGGCGAGGAACTCTTTGAATTATGTCACCTCGTTGTGCCAATTCGATAAATCAACTGCTGATCGTCGTTTAACGGCAGCGGGTGGAAAATCTGTTAAACTTTGTGATTTTATATTTCAGAAATCTAATTTAAGGAAACTGCTGTAGCTCATAGTCTGAATCTGTGCCTGCGCTTACTGAATTGAAGTTTGGTTTGGTAGGAATCTTAGAGGACGCTGAACTCTGTCCTGATCTTAAGTTCACCTGTGATGATGCAGACTTGTGTTTATGTTGTGTTTCTCAGGTACAAAGCTGTGATTGATGCCTGCTCTCTGCAGCCAGACATCGACCTGCTGCCTTTCGGAGACCAAACTGAAATTGGAGAACGGGTACACACACGTCACATTTACTATTTGATACACAGTTCTGATTATTTATCCTAATCTACATCATTAGGTTGAGTCAGTTAACTCGCTGTATGTTTAAAATCAAGGGCAGGGACATTTGTGATATGTTTGTTGGCGTTTTATGTGTTTTTGTTGCTTCACTGAGGTCATTTCTCGTCACGTGTTGCTGTGATTCAGGGCATCAACCTGAGTGGAGGTCAGAGGCAGAGGATCTGTGTGGCCAGAGCTCTTTACCAGAACACCAACATCGTCTTCCTGGTGAGCTCTTAAGACAAAAGATTGAATATTCAGTATGTCCGTGCAGTAACAGGCTGAAAGGGAGGAAATCAGTTGCTGCTCCACCCTTTCTTTACTGCAGGAGTTCCTACGCCTACATGTCTTTATGATTAATTGTACAATACGACACGTCGTACACGTTGACCTCTGGGATGAGGAGGCGTCTGCTTCTTCCTCACGTCTCTCTCCAGCGTGCCGTCATGTGTTTATCTTTCAGACGAGTTGGGTCATTTCCTGTTGCCACCGCAGACTTTTTACTTATCAAGCAGACGTTCCGTATTAAAAGCCATCAGTGGCATTCTTTCACACACTCATCACACTTTGTAATGTCTCATGTATGATGAGGAGGGAATCTTTTATTCGATTAACATTATTTCACTTCGAAGCTGGAGCTGCTGGGGCTTTTCATATCTCATTGCAAGGTCTTGATACGTGCGTCATCGCACACACTTATCGCGAAATACATTAATTAATCATAACAAGAACTCCATTAGTGAACTATAGCTTAAACTCTATAGCACCGACCCGCCCAGCATTAATGCAACAGAAGACGTATGTGTTCATGAGTGTGTTCATCGGAACAAGTGACTGTAAACATTTAGAGGAAATTATGTCAGACTGAACTGTCTGATGTTTCATTCCTGCTGACCTTAAAAACATCTTGTATTATTAGTCTACATCTACAAAAATGTGTTAAATACTAGCGATATTTCCACACTGTGAAAAGATGTCCCTAAATGTTCCTGACTTTCCCCCGTAAACAGTTTACAGTTTGCACACAACACAATATAATATCATATATCATATAAAATAATAACTTATGATAAAATACAGATGTAACAAGTAATGGAAGTCAAAATGGACAATGAACAGTATATGATATCTTAAAGATAACCTGCTGATTACTGTCAAGAATTCCCCTCCTTGAATTTGGTCAAAGTCTTGGAATGACCAGTGGAAAGTCTCACAACAACAACAACAACAACAACAACAACAACAACAACAACAACAACTCATCTTTAAGACTTAAAGACAGCGCTCTGCTAGTAGCAGCAGGGATTCTGCTCAGCTGCTCTGATGCCGGTTCCACTCTGTTTTTTACGTTGTTGTTGTTTCTTAACAGCGAGTGACACCAGCGACACTTGGAAATACAATTTGAATCACGTTTCAAACCACCTCCCAATGTCCCATTTCATGTGTTTTTTTTCCCTAAATCAATCTGGAAATATTAAGAAAAGGATTTGCTGCACAGAGCAGACTGAGCTGGAAACAAAGTCAGGAAAGACAAAGACCATTTGTCCAATTTTCAAAATAAAACATCCTGTACTGACACTTGATCGCTTGTCACAAACCAACCTAAATGAAACTATATGCACAAGACTGTTTACCTGCAGTAGAAGCACAACAAATCAAGGAAAATGACAAAACAACAAAGTCAGAGCGATTCAAAGTGTTAAACCTTTCTCCGTCTTGTGTCTCGCAGGACGATCCCTTCTCAGCGCTGGACATCCACCTCAGCGATCACCTGATGCAGGAAGGAATCCTCAAGTTCCTGCAGGATGATAAACGGACTGTAGTCCTGGTCACACACAAACTGCAGTACCTCATACACGCAGACTGGGTAATAAACTGTGGAACATACAGTAGTTATAATCAATTCAGCTGTATTTATTCCAGTCAAGGCTCAGTTTCATCTGGAGATCTTTGTCTCGTCCAGATCATAGCGATGAAGGACGGCTCTGTCCTGAGAGAAGGAACTCTGAAGGACATTCAGACTCATGACGTTGAGCTTTACGATCACTGGAAGACGCTGATGAACAGACAAGACCAGGAGCTGGAGAAGGTAGACTGACGTGGTTTCACTCAATGACGGCGTCTTCAAATCTGTCTGCTGACTGACACAAACAGCCTGTCGTGTTTCTGTTGTAATCCTCCGTTGTCTCTATATGAAGGACATTCAGCAGGACAGTCAAACGATGCTGGAGAGGAAAACACTGAGGAGAGCGTTCTACTCCAGAGAAGCAAAGAACCAAGTGGACGACGAGGACGAAGGTAACGATTCACCTGCTTTTAGAGTCGACTGTTTCTTGATCTGTTGTCACGTTTCCCGGTTTCATATACAAAAGAGATTAAATGAGACACAGGTGATAAGATTTAACTTTTAGGGTGTATAAAGACTTGTGTGGCAGGATTCACAGCTTTGATTTACTTGGTTTTTATCCCATCAGAGGAAGAAGAGGAGGAGGAAGATGACGACAACATGTCCACAACCACCAACAGAAGATCAAAGATCCCGTGGAGGGTAATTCATCAAAAACAAAAACATCCTTTAAAAGATTACGAGCATCACAAATAATTTGTGGAACATAAATATCGAGTCTCCTTCACTTTTGTCTCTCAGGTGTGCTGGTGTTACCTGTCCTCTGGTGGCTTCTTCATGGTCTTCTTGATGGTGTCCTCCAAGCTTCTCAAGCACTCCGTCATCGTTGCCATCGACTACTGGTTGGCTATCTGGACCTCCTCCAAAACCAATCAGAGCATGGGAGCTGGAATGGACCCGTCTAACGGAACCAGGTCCGCTTACAGTGGGAACACCACGCAGCCTACAAATGCCACCAGCGAGGCCGAGGTAGGTAGAAGACGTGGTTATTACTTCCCCTGTAGAGTGGAAACGCCGCTTGTTTTTTCATGGTGTGTCTTTTATTTTGTGTGTGTGACTCCAGAACGACTCGTACTACCTGCCAGTGTTCATCATCCTGTGTGCGGCTGGAATCACGTTGTGCCTCATCACCTCTCTCACCGTGGAGTTTCTGGGTCTCTCTGCAGCCACCAACCTTCATCACAACCTGCTCAACAAGATCATCCACGCTCCCATCAGGTACACAGACACAGTCTGTTGCTGTGTCTCAGTTCAGGGTCTGCATCCTCTGAAGGACCCGGCCTTTTGCGGTCTTCGAAGGCGAGTCCTTCAGAGAGACCTTGTTAACTGCGTCAGCTGTTGTTAAATTTGACGGTCGAGCCTTTGGAGCATTTCCTGGTTGCGTCACCCAATGTTTTACCCCTACGTCACGATTTCTGCCACCCAGGCCCGCGAAAGTGACAATCTACGCCACGCGATGTCGCCATTTTCTCTCTTTCTTTCTTCTTTTTCGGCCTGCAAAGATATGTGAGGCCACGAAGGATCGTAGCGGCACATCCTCCAAAAACAGGGAAAAGAAGGAGCATCTGTAGGAGCCTTTAGATTGGGACAACCTTCGTGTGGTGTTGTGATGTAACTGGCCTTCAGATGCTCCTCAGAAGGATGCAGACCCTGAATTGAGACACAGCATCTAACTATAAGAGCCAAAACTTCATCGTTCTTTGCCGTTTTTACACCAGAAACACTGTCACATAGATTAAAATGGATGAAGATGCAGCAGGAGGACCTCATGATGCTCATCAAGACCTTTAAGATGTTGTGACTATCTGATGACGTAAAAAAAATGTTGACATACTCTTGTTAGACTTGGCTTTAAAAAACGGAGACTTCACAAACACAAGTCTCCACGAAACACTTGTGAGTTTCCAGTAAGTGACGCGGCTTTCTGTCTCTGCGCCTGCTGCTTCTTCTGCTGCTCTTTATTCTCTGGTGTCAGAGCAGGAAGAAAAAAGTTGCATTTACTGTTTGTCGTCTCTCCTCAGGTTCTTCGACATCACTCCCTTGGGGCAGATCCTCAACAGATTCTCAGCCGACACCAACATCATAGACCAGGTCAGCAGACAACATGTTTTTTTTTGACATACTACATATTTTTAGCGGCGTTTATCTGTAAACTAAACAAGCACACTTTTACGGTTTCTCTCAGCATATTCCTCCAACGCTGGAGTCGCTGACGAGATCCACGTTGCTGTGTTTGTCAGCCATCGGGGTCATCTCCTCCATCACTCCAGCTTTTCTCATCGCCCTTGTTCCTCTGGCGGTGGCCTTCTACTTCATCCAGAAGTACTTCCGGGTGGCCTCCAAGTGAGTCCACAGTGTATTTGTTGAGAGGAGATTTGTGAATGTCGTTAGATCAAGTGAAAAGTATCTTCTCGCTATAAACGGTATAAACCAGAAACAGTGATGTAGGCTCGGGTTTGATTGAAAGACGAGCTGTTCTGCAGAAACAGATGTACAAACGGATCAAATCCTCAAAGCCAAAACTGGCATTTTTTTTATCGAAACAAGCCGTATATCATCCAGAACTGCAGAAAACAAATTGTCCAGTCCACGTTCATGATGTCATTTAGTTATATTCTCCTGCCTCCACGCTTGAACCCCTCCATGCGGTCTATCATTCGCCCTGGGGATGACTTCTGTTTTCTTTTTCAGAGAGTCGGGACGCCGTTATCACTGAGAAAAGAACAGCACTGCGTTCTGTTTATTTACAAAGCACTGCTTGGCAAACTAAAAGATTATTTAATCCCTGTTTATTTTGAAAACGTTTGAATAATTAAAGAAAGATAAATAACTGTATGCCCCACCCCCAAGAGGTGGAACAATTTACAGGAAAGACCAATTTTATAATAAACTGCGTATAAACTGATATACATGCTATGAAAACTCTCTCAGGGACCTCCAGGACCTCGATGACTCCACACAGCTTCCTCTGCTCTGTCACTTCTCCGAGACAGCCGAAGGTCTCACCACGATAAGAGCGTTCAGGTACAACACGCAAACAAACACCCACACGCTCGTCCTCGTCACTTTCCTCAGCTCGCTCAGCATCCTCACAATACGACGCTGCAAAGAGATCCTGGTGGCCAAACCGCATGAAATAATTAGGTCCATTATTGGCAGGACTTGAGATTCATCCGGTCCAGCAGCAGCAGTTGTGTCACGATAGATAAACACTTTAATTATGGTGGCTGTTGTTGTAATAGTATTGTTGTCAGTAGTTGTGGTTTCACTCTGCAGTGACAGAAGCTCCTGATGTAGTTAAAGTTATGTTAGTGGATCCAGCAGCAGCAGTTTTCTTCTTGTATTTCTGTCTTCACCCTCTTTCCCATCGTCGATATAATCCAACATTAAACAGCTCTCACGCTTTTTTTCTTCTGGCCTCCCTGAGGATTTCCTCTTCCTCACACACACACACACACACACACACACACACACACACACACACACACACACACAAATATACAAACACACACGCAAACACACACAGAAACAGTGTATCTGGTGCTGAGACAGATTCTTGGCAATCACTGGATAGTTCCCATTATCATTACCCTCTGGTCTCCCTCCAAACCAAGTCTGTTTTCGATGGCAGTGATCAACTACTGAACACAGATGATCATAAAAGACCGTTTTATTCTTTTTATTTGAGTGTTTATTGACGTTTATTTCTTCTGTAGACCTTCTCTTGGTTGCCACAAAAACGTTTAATCTCAAACAAACTCAGCCACAGCGGTGCTTTCATGAAGAGGAGGGATGTGTCGTGTATCTTACGTGTGCTGCGATGTTTGTTTTTCCAGACATGAGGCTCGTTTCAAACAGCGAATGTTGGAGCTGACGGACACCAACAACACAGCGTACCTGTTTCTGTCCGCGGCCAACCGCTGGCTGGAGGTCCGAACGGTGAGGAAAAGATTTTACGAGGATTTTCTGACTCTCTGTGTTTGTCTTCAGTCCTCTTCTCAAATTTAGATATTTGAATGATTATGTTCTGTGAGTTAACGTCTCTTCACGTCCTCTCTGTGCAGGACTACCTCGGAGCGGTGATCGTGCTGACGGCAGCAGGAGCCTCCATATGGAGCTTAGAATACGGTCTGCCCTCTGGAGGCCTGGTGGGCCTCGGACTCACATACGCTCTCACTGTGAGTCTTTTCTTTGTCACTTGTTACGGCACATATTATTTTCTTAATGTTAGAAGTCAACTTGACACCTGTGCAGGTTTGTAGCACCCTGATTGAGTGAGCTGACATTCTGAAATCTTTTAGTTACTGCACATGGATTTCAGGGAGGCTCCTGTAAACAAACACCCACCAGGATGACAAATTTTGTGGGGAATATTCACCTTTAAAGTACGTGAATGTACGTTTAAAATCTACCAACATGCTGCAAGGCGTGCACCACAAACCACTTCAGCTAAGTTTGAACTAGATGAATGCAGATCAGGATTAACTGCAGGGCATTTTGAAGCATGTCCACTTTTCACATTAAAGCCTGTTACATTCAGATATACATAACAACATAGAAGCTAGAGTCTCAGTTAGCATCAGGAATCGACTGCTGGTTGATTTCTAGGTAAAAAACTGTATATTTTGACACTTGATGGATATCTTGAGGTTCAGGGATACCCACCACAGAGTCCTGTGTGATTTATTTCTACCATAGTTTTCACTGTAGATATAAACATTATCCTAATCGTGGAAACATGATCCGATATCGGTGTGTGTGTGTGTGTGTGTGTGTGTGTCACTGTGTAGGTCACCAACTACCTGAACTGGGTTGTGAGGAACCTGGCCGACCTGGAGGTCCAGATGGCAGCTGTGAAGAAGGTCAACAGCTTCCTCACCACAGAGTCGGAGAACTACGAGGGATCTATGGGTAATTAAACACACATGTAACCTTAAATCCTGACGACATCTCGGACAAACCCGATTCAGCTTTGCAGCTTGTGAATCTTACGCATCTTGGCGATGACCCTGATAACCTCGACGAGAGGAGAAACCACATCTTTTGGCCAAAATGTTTGGGAAGCGCCTCGTTGCTGCAATCCAGAATTTCCAAATCTCATTTTTTTTTTCTAATGTGTCTGATGTAATCGCAGTAGCCTTCCATGAGTCACGTTTAGACAAATCATTTCACAAACTACGCTCACGCCACTTCGAAAATGCGATTTAATATCCAAGTACAAAGCGTTGATGATTTATAGATTCGAACACGATGACCTGCTCTCAAGATAATGAAGGTCTGGTTGTAGTACGTGTGTGGGCAGTCGAGTCCAGAAGCAGTTTGGGTTTATTGGATGTGCTGTTGCTATGGTGAGACACAAATGCTGCTGGAATTTTTTCCTGGCAAGACAGATAACAAAAACATCGACACTTTTCATTGTTGCAGCGTTTAATCAGGGTGCCGCAGAGATTACTAACATCCTACAGAACCGAATCTTTTCAAAACTTGAACAAAAAAGGGAAAAACACTTTGAGCAGGAGCGGCTATTCCTGGAAACAAAAACAATTCCTGAGCTTGAAGGATTGGATGGAAATAACAAAGAAGGTGAAAAGAAAAGAGGGAATAGATGTTTCTTTCACATTCTGTTAAAATATTAGAAAAAGGAGGAAAGTTGAGTCGAGCATGATGTTTTCTTTCGGGGGTCATTTCTCTCATTGACTCTTCCTTTCAACCGTCGTCTCTTACGGTAAATGACCCATTAAACTATAAAACAACCCCCCCAAAAAAAACTCCTGAGTGACAGAAAACAGAGAGATTCCTCCTCTCTGACATCATGGAAGCTTCCAGCGAACTGATAAACGTAGAAAAATCATTCAAAGTTAGGGAGGAACAAACTAAAAAGAGCCTCGAAACTCTCTTATCTTGTCAGTGTAATAATATGAATAATGTGGCACAGAAGCTCCACTGTTTCCACCTCCTGCAGCAGGGACTCCACTCAGCCTCAGATACAGCTGAATACTGTCCACAGTAGCGCTGGAGGGAGTTCCACTTGACGTTGGATGTCTCATTTTTAACGGGAAACCTGCACAAATAACTCAGGGCACTGAGTTCGAGAGTTTAACTGGGGGGAGGTCAAACAAATGATGAGATCCAGCTGCCTAATGGGAAATGAGGGAGTTAAAATCTAAAAATGGTTTGACTGTTGAAGATTTGGTTCAAGCATCGATGAGCCCCTTAATTTTTCATGTAGCGCCGTCCGTTGATGTATTTAAAGTAGTAAAAGAGTATTTAAAGCAGGAGTAGAGAACTTTTCAACCATTCCCTGAACTGCGAGCTCTAACTGGTCACTGTCCAAAGTGAGAAACAACAGTATGGATCCAGATTTGACCTAGAAACGCCGGTTGAAGTACAGGTACTGAGAGGAAACACGTTAAAACTTGTTTTACCTTCTATCGCTCCATCTCTTAGCCTTCTTTGTCTCCTCCATCAGTGGGATTCATTCGAGTTTTCACAGTTATTCAAGTTGTTCCACAGTTACCTGGGAGGACAACTTCCTTGTTTTGGTTGAGCAATGGTGGGCAGGTTGAACAGAAAGGTGAAAGTGAGGCTTGGATGTTGTCATTTGTCTACAGCCATCGCAACTTGAAATGTCAGTTTGGAGTCAGAGACAAATCTTTCACGGAAAAGACTGGAGTGCAGTTTCTTTCGTTTCCACGTGGATAAACAAACCGGATACTTTGAAATTTGCAATTTATGAATTTAGAACAGAGAGGAGCTACAACATTCACTTGCATCCAGTACGAACTTCAACTAATCAGTTGAGTCAAATCCAATGAAAAAAATATGTAAATAAAATAATGTCAGAAAAAAGAAATCAGGTTCTAATATGTTCATAAAATCAGCATCGTGTGAAAGTGACGAGACCCTCAGCAGCACGTTGACAGCAGACCTGCTGCTCTGTATATCTGCCGTGTTATGACTTGCTCCACATGCTCTATATGCTGCTGTTTACACCAGACACGACTGTAACATAGACAGCTAGCGCGGCAGCGAGTGGTCTGTTCTGTGTTGCGGTGTTGTCTGGCCCGGTGTCTTTGAGAGTAAGTGGAATAAAAACCCTCCTGTGTTTCTGTCCCTGCAGACACCTCTCAGGTACCTGAGAACTGGCCTCAGAACGGTGAGATAAAGATCCAGGACCTGTGTGTGCGCTACGATCCCATGCTCAAGCCGGTGCTCAAACACGTGAACGCGTACATCGAACCAGGACAGAAGGTAATTAACACGACGATGTGAAGAGAGCACGAAGCTGCAACGATCAGCGTGTGGTGGAGTCACACCTCACAGAAAGGTTAAATGTTCTTTTATGTCTTATTTGTTGGGCCACAACTCTCCAATAAAACATCTGAAAATGATACGCGATACATCTGATACTGATCCTGCTTGTTAGCTTTTATAATCACAACAACAGGTGTAAATAGATTATAAATATAGATGTAATAAATGGATTAAAATGCAGAGAAAGTTGCATAAAGTCACCTACTGGACTCGTGGAAAATCCAACCCTGGTTATTCACAAAGAAATCCACAGTAAAAGATTATTTTGGTGTAAAAAAAGTGGCAGATGTTTCCCTCCAGAGTAGGTCGAGACAGAAACAGAACTAATAACTGCAGGATGTGGATCATATATTGCAAGTATGTGCAGGTTAAAGCTCGTCTCATTGTGTATGTTTGGTCTGAAGTGGCTTTAAATTGAAGGTCTTGAGAATCTGAGATTGAATTAATTGAACTCCTCGCTCCTTTCTCTCATCTTTACATATATTTAATATCAAATTTAAAATGTAAATTAAAGGTTATGTCACTGCCGAATAACAACAACCTGCTTCTGAAACAAATGCATCCACAATCAGAAATAAACATCACTGGACAGTATTTCAAAAGCATTTATCAAAAACCTTTTTCTCCGTCCTGTGGACTTTCAGAGACGTCTCTCACTCGGGTCTCACATGTAATATTGTTGTAAAAATGCTTTCGATTAATTAAAACAGTGAGGAATGTCTAAAGCTAATGAGAAGACGGTGAGTTATTGTGTAATTGTTGACTTTTCCTTTGAAGTCACGGCCGAGTGCCTCCACAACCTGCGAGCTTGACACTTAGCGACCAAACTGCGACGGCGCTCGGCACGTACCTGCCACGCTGTTGTCACGCAGGTGTCTCATGTCACACCGCCGTGTCACCGCGAAGCTCATTGGCTCTCTCTCCTCTTTTCTGTTAGGTGGGAATCTGCGGTCGCACGGGCAGCGGGAAGTCGTCTCTGTCCTTGGCCTTTTTCAACATGGTGGATATTTTTGAAGGTGGGTCTGTCTCCTGTCAGCGAGAGAGAGAGAGAGAGAGAGCGAGCGAGCGTTCGCTTTGTTTTTCCATTTCTTTCATCTTTGTTTCGGCCTCTCTCGTCCGTCTCTGTCCTGCTGCCTCTCGGTGCTTCAGTGTGTTTATATCTCATTAAAGGGAGTGATCCTGAACATCATCTCTCGTCTGTTTGGAGGATTTCCCCTCTCAGGTCCTGCTGCCTCGAATCGCTCTTCACCCTGAGTTCTACTTTACTCCCCCGAAAACATCACAGCGCTGTTTCTCCTCAGCCTCTTTCCTCTGATCCGCCTGTCAGATAAAGAAGATGTGCTTAAAGATGAACTGTGTGCTTACAGCTTCCAATCAATCACAATCTGATTGTTGATTTCTCAGCATGTCCACGAGTAACAGCGCTAAGTAGAAGCTGATCCCCTTTTTGTTTTGTCGCATACGAGGACGAACACATGCAGTTAATTCTGCAGCACGACTGTCGGAAACGGTTTGAAAAACTGCATAATAATCACTGTTTTGAAGGAAAGTAAGCTAGTGAGTAGGCTGCGATTCTGCGTGTTGGAAAAGCTAAAACACTTTATATAGTTTGTTCGCTTTCATGGCATAGTTTCACTCATAGTTTACTGCTTTATTACATTTTTAAACATCATATACTCGACTGTAAGAGCCCCTAGTTGTATCCGTTTCTGATACTTTACTCTCTGCACAGTCTGCCGTCAGATTGTGAGCAAAATAAAGAGCCGTAAACGTTACATAGCATCCGTCATTCCATCATTAGGCTGTGGTGTTACCGATCGTGGGCCGTACAAAATGAACAACGTCGTCTTGATGATATCACCGCCATGTTCAACGAGTCCCAAAGTGGCTTTACCGTTAAATTTGGCGACTCTAAAATACTCTAACGCGTAACGTTTCTCAGTAGACTGAAGTAAGAAAGACTGTTAGTAAACAAGCGACGTGCAATTTTAAGATGTTTTGTGAGTAGGATGTTCATCGTGTTTGTCACGTCTGTTTTAGTTGAATGCAAACATTTTTGTTTTATGTTTCTCGTCAGTGAGCTGTACCGTACATACGTACGTACGTACAGAAAGGAAGATCATTTGTGGGAAATGTGTTCTTGTATTAACCGTAACGACTGGATGAGACAGAAATATTTAGAGTATTTGACTCGGACATCATAATGGATCCAACAATGCTTGTATTTTTTTTTTTTTATTCCAGCCCCTTTTAGCTTAATCACCTTCTTAGTTTACAGCTCCTCTGAAGTGGTCATCATAAACCTTCTCAGTTTGTAAACAGAGCTGTAAATCTGCTCGCTCCCCTGCAGCTCGTTACGAACGCTTCCCATTCATCCACTCGACTCGGAAAATGTTTAGTCTCACCTTTACATTAAGAGACATTAGACTGAAATGTTTGTCACGTCGCGGTCGACTCTGTGGTCCCGCTCAAGTGTTGCATTAGCTCGTTTCAACCTGTTCACGTCACGTTTTCTTTTTCCTTTTAAACGATCCACATTCCTCCAGAAGACGTCGTCCTTAAATGTCCGTCCTGCGGTCCAGCAGTGTGTATTTATGTTGTAGAAAATGTTTATTTAACTGTACCTCCCTGTGTTTCAGCTCGTCTTAAACACTCGCGCAGGTCGTCTTTTTTGTTCTTCGTGTGCGTTGTTCCACTTTTAAATTCCTCACCAGAGGACCTGAAGTAGACTCTTCAGTCCAGCTGCAGACGTGGCACATGTTCTCGCAGATGTTTTCATCTTTTGTTTTCGAGATGGCAGTCTCAAAAAAAAAAAAAAAAAGTCTTAAACCCGTCTTTATTATTTACGACATTTTGAAAAAAAGCGGAGTCATAATCGCCGAGCTCTGTTTTTAGTCTGGGTGAAGATGACAGCTCCTAAACAGATTATTGAGACAAAGATGAGATTACACAGTCACTGTTTACACACACACACACACACACACACACACACACACACACACACACACACACAGCTGGGCAGACATTTCATTTAACAGTAAATTAAGAAGTGTGTCAGCTGCATTTCCTTATAAAGCAGTGAAATAAAAAACCAGAGCAGAGTCCCGGTGAAAACCTCTCCCGACTGGACCGAACAGAACATTCTTGATTTTATGACCCCCCCCAAAAATATCACATTGTGTTTAACAGAACAAACATATTTATTAATCAGAGAATACACATAAGAATTTTAAGTTTCAAGGGCGAGTTTAAGATGATAATTCAGTATAAAAATAACAAATATAGGAGTATTTTTTCAACCCCGGAGAGACAAAACTGCCAAAATAAATCGATAAGTTATCACTTGACCTGGTCCACTCGAGGCTTCAAGTGGCCCAAATCTACAAAGGACATAAACATGTTTATTTGTCTTTTATTGATTATCTGCAGGGAAGATCGTCATCGACGGGATCGACATCTGTAAACTTCCACTGCAGACGCTCAGGTCGCGACTCTCCATCATCCTCCAGGATCCCGTGTTGTTCAGCGGATCGATAAGGTACGCAAACACACACGATCGGACAAAGATTTAAGATCCCGTGTTGACAACAACTCTGAAATCATAATAAACGTCGGAGGCTCGTTTGTTGCTTTGTCTGTTCACCAAATCATCCGTCTAAAGCTGAAGGGAGGTTTCAGCATCGACAAGACGAAGTGAAGTCTGCAGAGTTAATGCTGACGATGTGCTTTTTCCACAATACCGGACTATTTTTAAACGTCACCGGCTTGGCGAGAGGACGGGCGAAAAGGGATTTTTGGCAGCACAAATATCAGGTCAAAAGTTTAGAGGATGGAATGTGAAGAGAATGTGGGCAGAGAGTTCGAAAGAGTTCAACTTGCTGAACTAGATATTCTCATTTATTCACACGGCGATCGCAGATTATCGCAGCAACTTATCGACACCAACGACAGTTACCCACCGTGTGATTTTTGGTTTGCAAAAGAGGCGTGACAGGTTTCTGCTTGGCGAGTAGAGAGCTCAGCTGCTGTAGTACTTTAGCACGTTAGCTGCTAACTGCTGCTAGCTGCTTTTAAATCTCCCGGTGATGGATCGCAGTTTTGATATTCACAGAGAGGATGATGTCCTCTGTTGTTGCACCAGCTTGTCATTCAGTACCGTGTTGGTTTGGTTGTTTTTTTTGTCTACTTAATTAACGACAAGCTTCCTCCACACGTGGCTCATCATCATCGGCTGTTGTGAAAGCAGAATGCGAGGTGTGTTTTTGACTTTACAAAACTTCCTGCTGTCGGTGGAAGTCAACAGAGCAGACAGATACGAGGAGAGAGAAACTAAAAGGAGAACATTTTGTAGTCAAATATCTTTTATACAATAAGATACGGCAACATCCGCACCTGGAACAGGCTGTGGAACGTGAGCTAACGGGTCAGAAAAATTAGATTGATAACAGGAAGTGATCCACAAACTGTGCTCATCTTTGGAGAGTTTAGCCCGAAACGGCACATTTTTTTCTAGCAAAATAAAACCTCAGAAGTGACATTTTTTCAAATAAGTAACATCTAAGAGAGAAGTGAAGTCTGAGTGTTTCTTGTCCTGGAAGACATTTTGTCACGCGGCGACATGAAGTCCCAGCTGTGGGGTTCGTGGTCGGACGCACAGTGGGAACTCTGTCTTGGACCTAATCTGACTTTTGTCACAGACGTCACAAACTGACGAGGTCGCTGGACGGATGAAGGACCCGGCGCTGTTTTTCTGTCTCCTTCTCCTAATCCGTAACACACACACACACACACACACACTCACACTCACAACCTCTGTGTGTTTGTGTTACTAGAAGACACGGTGACTCAGTGTTTGTTATAAAAGACAAAGAGCATGTGATATTTGTTTGGACAGATACGGCGCTCGAGATAAATGTGTGTGTGTGTGTGTGTGTGTGTGTGTGTGTGTGTGAGAGAGAGAAAGTGAGTGTGTGTCTTGGCGTTTGTTTATGCGAGCGTAAGCCTCGGGGTGAACGGTCGACAGTAACTGTTTCACGCTGTTATCTTAGATGTTGCTGTTATATTCTGACACGCTGCCGCACACACAGGTCCAATAAAAAGAGCTCAGCAGCTTCGTCATGTCGTGATTGTGTGCGTTACTTCACAACAACAACAATCACAACAGCAATTACAGAGAATTAACTTTTTTTCTGAATTATCTCCCAATTTAAAATGTCAAGTTCTGCATCTTTTAAAGGGGAATTCTGGTGTTTTAATGGAAAATTATCTGACTGTTCGTGGACCCAGAGCCTCCAAAACATGCAGATACTGGGCCCAAGTTTGAAAATACCAGAATCTCCTTTTAATATCTTATTTCAGGCGACATGACGGTAAATAAAAAAGCTTTAATTCCCTCTGTAGGCTGCACAGTCCTGCATCCAGGATTAAACTGCTCTGTCAAAAGTATCTACATTTAGATTCTTCTTCGGTACCACAAGGTTAAATTGATAAGATACGATGAATAAATGTGTTCAAGTTAGTGGAAACGATCTTTACGTGTGGTTTGTTCAGTCTTTGTAGGATTCAGCTGATCGTATTTATAAATTAAAGCTCTCTTACTTTACTTCTAATCAAAAGAAGCTCATAACTTCAGACGATGTTGCTCTTGCTGCAGGTTTAATCTCGATCCGGAGAGGACGTGCACCGACGACCGACTGTGGGAGGCGCTCGAGATCGCTCAGTTGAAGAACATGGTGAAAGCTCTGCCAGGAGGACTAGGTACTCAGTTTCCCTCTAAAGTAAAATGTGTTTTAGTGCACCAGAAGTCAATTATCAGAAGTATCAAATCGTCATTTTTGGTGTAATTGAATGAGCGTTTTTATGCCTCCAGACGCGGTGGTGACAGAAGGCGGAGAGAACTTCAGCGTCGGTCAGCGGCAGCTCTTCTGTTTGGCTCGAGCGTTCGTGAGGAAGAGCAGCATCCTCATCATGGACGAAGCCACGGCGTCTATAGACATGGCCACGGTGTGTGTGTGATGTTTCTTTAGGTGTCTCATCCTAGTTTAAATTAATCAGAAAAACATTTTGAAACTCCTCTTAAGTCTTTTTTTCTGTATAAATATCTTCTTCTCTAACATTTATTCTTTGCTCCTTGTAGGAGAACATCTTACAAAAAGTGGTGATGACGGCGTTTGCGGACAGAACCGTCGTTACGATCGCAGTAAGTTTCCTCAGTGTCGGTCCTGCAGCTCGCTGAGCCTCCAGGTGTGATGGATGCAGGTATGAGGCTCGTTATCTTTGAGCCTCATGTGCCTCCATCAGGTTTTATTTACCTTCGGGATGCTTCGAACATCCTCTTCCTTCACGTTCGACCTTTTCACACTAACTGTTTCCATGCTGAATCTAAAAGAGTCGCTCCTTCTTCTTCTTCTCTCTCTGTGATGATGTCTCGTCCTCTCGTTTCTTCTTCCATCTCCTCATCTTCTTCTCTCCCATCTTTGTCTACCTTCCCTTCTTTTCCCCTCGATGTTTTCTATCCTCTCCGTCCCTCCACCAGCACCGAGTGTCCTCTATCTTGGAGGCCGAGCAGGTGTTGGTCTTCTCCTCGGGGATCCTGGTGGAAAGTGACTCGGGTCCCAACCTTCTGTCACAGGAGGAGAGCCTCTTCAGTGTGCTAGTGAGGACTCACAAGTAGACCCGGACCAGCACAGACCACTTTTGGATCTTCTGTCTTTTCTCCTCCTTCCATATTTTTTTTCCACCTGTTTCTGTTGTGTTTCCTTCTCCTCCTGGCTGATTCTGGGTCTGCTGAAGCCTTTACTGCCACTGACCGCCTGGTTGGTATCAAACCAAACTACTGCATGCCTCTTTTATGGAGATTTCTGTGGCAATAATTTCTTCTAGATTTTGTCCACAAAATCTAATCGGCATCGTTGTTTGTTTGCAGCATCGCGTCCACACCATCCTAACAGCCGATCTGGTCATCGTGATGAAGCGAGGGAACATCTTGGAGTACGACAAACCTGAGACTCTTCTGGAGCAGGAGGACGGGATGTTTGCCTCGTTCGTCAAGGCCGACATGTAGACACGAGAAGTCGGTCGACGGCAGCTGACAGACTGATCAGCTCGTCGGTCTCCTTCTATTTTCACGCAGAAATCTTTTATCTTAACGAGGCCGACGGACCTCCGTGACACTACGACACTCCAGCGAAGCCGATGATACGCCCGCGTTTCTTTAACGAGGAGCTTCTGGAAACACCATCGATGACGTCAGTTGATTTTGAGCTTTGAAAAAAGTGTACTTGAAACATTCAGTCTGCCAATTATTATTACTGCCTTTATTTAATGACATGTAGAAACACAACTTTTAAATTAGAGTCCATCTTTAGTTTATACTATATCCTAAAGGATGCTTTTGAAAACGAATACTAGTTTCACAGAGAGAAGTTTTTGGATTACTGACCTTTAAACAACCAGGATTAAGAGTAGAAAGATAGTAAATATGTTGAACAGATTTATTTAAGGTTTATAAGAACAATAAGGCTTCATTCTTTATTTTTTTCTTCTCGTCAACACATCGAATCCGTTCTGAAGACACACAATCTTTACAAAGACTCACAAAAAGAAGTCGCTGTAGTTTTTATCAAACGTTACTCAAACTGCAGCTTCTTGTCTCGGTCTCACACCACCGTCGGTTTCATCTTTATCTGTCTGTGACAAAAAGAGATCACTGAAATATTCCCACATTTCTACCATAATTTAGTCGCGTCTTTGCTGCTGAAATTACGCCGGAAAAGCAGATAAGGTTTCCCGTCATAACTTCACCTTCTTCCAAAGTTCACAGAGGAAGGAGAAAGTCCAGCAACACTCGTACAAATCTGTCGTTCCGATGTGTTTCGACTTGAAGCTCGATGGCCGTGACGAAGGCTACAAGTCGAAACGTGTTCCATCAGGGTTGTGATGAGGGTTCGAGTTCAGGCCGTCAGTATAAACACCCTGTTGATTCGGACCGATCATGTGGTGAGTGAGTCAGTTGTGTTGATGGTTTTTGGACGAAATGCAGCTTTATACCACAGAAGAAGATCTATACAAACCAGACTTAAGATTCAAGTTCTGTTCTTTGGCCGAGACTGTAAACATCGTTAAATCATATCGTTTTATAATCAGTCGCAGGTCTGCTCAGAGTTTTTACTGGATGGTTCGAGATCGAGCTGAACTCCAGAAGTCTTTAATTATCTTGTTGATATCTGTGACATTTATTTTATGCACCACACGTATCAGTTTTATTACCCTGCAGCACTTCTATTATGCAACAGTAAGAAAGGGAGAAACTTGTATTTAATAGATTGTTTTTTTTTTGTTTTTTTTTAAAGATTGAATGTTGGCTTTTGCCAGTGTGTGTCTGTGTGACTGTAACTGACTTTAAATCCTTAATATTTTAGACCCTGTTATTTTTAA
>JARJLU010010336.1:0-28126 GCA_030272975.1 Sparidentex hasta
ATATATATATATATATATATATATATATATATATATATATATAAATGTAATACTATATAAGCAAATGTGAACCCATCCTAAGCCCAAACAACCTGACTGAACCATAAGGGTCCCAGCAAAGCTTCAGGTCTCTGGTTGGAGTTGGTCAATTTAGTTGCATAGAGCTCTGGGAAGGTCAGGTCCAGGAGGCAGAAGTCTGTAAATCTGCTGTGTTTTCAGTGCTGCTTTTCAATAACTATAATTAGATGTGAAGCAGGTACTATACATCAAAATCAAGTCTCTAAAATGCCGATAAACAAATTGTTTATTGTGAAAAGAAAAATCAAATAAACCAAAAAGACTTTTCGCCATTTAAGTGCTGGAAAATTCAAAGAAGATTTGAGGTTTCCTCTTTCGAGACCATGCAACCAGTTTAAGGTGTTTTGTGGAGAAACGTCTTCGAAGCACACAAAAGTTGTGTTTGCAGTCAGCATTACCAAAACTATTCTACAGCTCTCGCAAATGCATCGAGCACACTGGCGTTAAATCCGGTGTTGTTTCCATCCGTGGTAACTCGACCCTCACCTTCGCTCACTTTGGTGACACATGGTCGTATAGTTGGTGTGCTGCTGCCTCCTGTAGATCGGTGGCGTAGTGTGAAACCGATGGCAGGCTGCGAATTTCATCACCTGCACAAAATAAATCAAATCGGAGAATTGCTACCAAAGCACTACTAGACAAATAGAACTCCACAAGGAACTTTTAAGTAAATGATCTACGAACACCACTTGTGTTCTTAATTAAAGAGTTCACCTGCTCCTAGAACTATGTAGCCAGTTCTTTTGTCCCTGCCTCCAGCCTTGTATAATAAAAGGCAAATTAATTTTCTTTTATGCTGTTTACAGCACTAGAAAAAAAAAAGTCAATAGCAATGAAACTTTTCACAATTCCTGTATTACAATAGCAGGTTGGTGCCAACACAAAACATAATTATTCCCCAAGATCATAGTAAGGCATCCATGAAAACAATCAGCCTGGCTCGGTTTCCTGATCATTACGCCTGAAGAAGAGTGATGGAGAGATATGACAATTTGGCTGGTTCGGATTCGGTTTACAGGTTTGGCTCAGTCGAACGCCGGCAGGCCAAAGAGCTGGGGCTCAAACTCCTCCATGCTCCTGAGTCGCAGCGTGGCCTCCTGGGTAAGGCTGGGGTCCAGGTTGTCGTCGGGAATCATCACCACCTGCATC
This sequence comes from Sparidentex hasta, assembly GCA_030272975.1. NCBI lineage: Eukaryota > Metazoa > Chordata > Actinopteri > Spariformes > Sparidae > Sparidentex > Sparidentex hasta. The sequence continues at coordinate 1,228 of JARJLU010010336.1, forward strand.
CCCGCAGCGAGCGCCGCCTTCACACCGTTGGGAGCGTCTTCAAACACCAAACACTGAGCAAGGACAGAGGAGAGGAAAACAAAATGATATTATCCTATAAGCCTATTAGGTCTACACGATTTCACCCCTACACACGCCGCAAAGCTGAAACCAAAAAACAAACACAGGAAAAATGGAAAGAGGAGCACTGTTTCCATCTTCATGTGACGGACTAGATATTCCTCAGAGAAGTGCTGTTTACCTCTGCCAGGAGAAATAGCCATTTAATCTCCAATTGGACGAACGGTGCCCCCCATGGCTCCACTTCATTGGCTTAGTTTGTATTTTCAGACAGTCCATTGATGATGATTGGATCGTCCGCTCTGAGTCATTGTGCGTATCAAGAGGACGGACGCAATAAAAGCCATCCTCAGTGGAAAATAATAAAGGCTAATGTTCTAACAATACTCATTATTGTTGCCACTGAGTCAGAGCGATGACGACTCAAATATTCTTTTGTTTTTCGTGAGACCATGGAAGTGAGCCGTGGGGGTGCTCAGGTACCACCTACCCATCAGACATTTCAAAACTTAATCACAATTATATTTTGACACTTTTATAATCCAATGATGTTTTTTTTTTGTTCATTCTCGTGCATCTACCTCCATTTTTTGTGTTCTGAAATTCCTCTCTGGGATCGCTGGCCTGCTACGCGTGGCATTATATGACCATCGGCACAATTTGTTTCTTGTTTATAGAAAAGTAAGTGCTAAACGCTGAATCTGAGACCAAAGGACTGTAAGTGTAATGCAGAGATGTAAGTCACTGGTGATACGGTTATCAATATTGAATGCGTATGTTTTCTGTTTGCACAGCAAACTAATTACACGTCTCGGAACGTCACAATCGCATAGCACAGGTTAAAAGAGGTGCGAGCAGTAGGCTGGCATAACGCGCTTGCAAAGACGTCTGTCAAGCACAAATCACCTGAATGGAAATGGCAACTGTGAAGTTTTTTCGCAGCAGGCCTCATGAAAAGGTAATGTTCACTGTGTGCGCTGTGTATTGCTGTCACGTCTGCTATGTTTATGTCTGCCAGCTTGGGTTAGATGGATCTTGCCTGAGTTTTGGACTTGCATAACCATTCTGTTGCACTTTCCCACATCACAGGGTGGGTTTTTTTCCCCCTCCCCTGAATTTTATGTACATTGGATTGCAGCATTATACGTCCAGAGCACCGTGACAGACAGATTTACATCTGGATACTGACTGTTAGTATATCTGTGACGGGTCCAGGTCAAGACATGCTTCGCAGCAGTCTGTCAGAACATCACACTCTGTGTCGATGAAGCTGGAACATCTCAGTTAGGGCTTACAAAAACAGAGAAACAAAGAAAATAGTCCAACGTTCTAGTGCTTCAAAATGCTGTGACAGCGAGCAGCAAAGGTGCATTCTGAATCAAATATGAATTCATCATCTAAATTGGTCAGAAGAAGCAAAGGACACAATGTCAGTTCAGTACTTGACAGCTGTCGTGCTCCGTGCTACATATGCAATTACATGCACTGCAGCCACACTATTGTAACCTGTTAAGACACAATTACAGCTGTTCATATCTTCATATTTGAAGGGTGTTACAAAAGTAGAAGCATGTACAGCCAGACAGAAGCTATACAATCTGCTGTATACAATCTGCTGTTGCCCACTAATGAGGACATTCATGAAGGCAAATTTTATATAACACTGAGGAAGAATTGTTGGTTTGTCATTTCACAAACTATGCACAGTGGAGTCGGTGTTAGGAGCATAGATGAATACTGTTTTCAGTCTATCAACAGAGGATTGGTGCCTGAAATACCAAAGACAGGAGATCAGACCAGAGCTTGTGAAGCTTCACCGCAGGGAAGCAACATTTATTCTCTTAGAATCCAAAGGTCAAAAGTCTTTCTGTGCAAGGTTTTCTTTTTAAAACAAGCTGCTGCTGAGGTGAGTCCCGTCTAATAAAATCTTTGGAAATGGGTGTCATTCATAGGGCAGAACTCAATGCCACATGTCGCGACAAGTTAAAAAATAAAAAACACGGAGGCTAATTGGCATTTCAAATGCTTATCTGTCCGCATGTTTGAGAGGGAAGCTCAAACAGCCACAGTAAATTAATATGGCTGAACCGTCAACAGGAGGTTAATCATTTTTCAGTATCCAATCATCACATTCATGAGTGTGCAGACAAGAAGAGGGACCTTGACATGTACTCATACAGCTCCTAATGTAACCGCGTAGGTGTACAAATCAATCTCAAATGAGCTGAATCGGCATGTACAGAGTAGGTGCTGTGAGATGACTGCGCTTCAGCAGTCGGCTTTAAAATCAAACTAACCTGCTGTCGAAAAATGCGGAAAAAGACGGCCGTTGATGCACAATTTTGGCGAGCAACAGCGCTCAATTCTGAGCAATTCTACTTCAGCAAATGTCAACTTGTGGCGTGCCACTTAAATGCTTTTAATGTGAAGGAGCAGCTGTAGGAAATGTTTGGTTTAAATTAGCGTTAACCTACCGCAGAGGTCTACAGGTTGTGAGTACGAGGACAAATAAATTACCTGGATCCTTGATCGTCACAGTTTTACCAGCAGGGGGGTACTTCAAGATCATTTGCATTTTAATTCTACAATAACGAGCTGATCTGCGTTCAAGCAACCGTCAGGTGGGATATGTGAGCGAAGTGAAGCCAGTGAGTGAAGTGAAAATGCCACTTAGCAGTACGATGGCAGTTGTCCTACAGTGCATGCCACTTCACAGCTGAATTCTTACTGAGAGGAAAAAGTGCAGCAGAACAACAACCAACTGAGAACCGATGCAATGAAACGTGGAGTGCATGTGGAGTAGAAGGAAAAGGACAGGTGAAGTAGGTCGGTTTGAAACAGCAGTTTGAGAATGACTGTTGTTTTTTTGTTTTTTTTCATTTGTTTTCTTACATACCGAATAAATGTATGCATTGTATTAAATGCTGAAATCATTCTAAACATCCACTGAGGAATTTTACATATTTTAAACTTGGACTTTGGAGCTACAAGTTACTTCTAGAGGAATAAACACCCAGAGTCACATTGGATTCTGGAGCTGTTCACCAATAGGAGGAGAGCTTAGAGATCACTTTTTAACTTTTGTGATTTAAAAATTGATTTATCGTCACATCAATGCCCGATTGTAGCAGCAGAGGTGATCTCCATAGTCGGGTGTTTATGTTCAGGATTTTTGACTGTCTGCTGGAGCTGGAGGGGAAATGCACTTCATGAATGTGACGAGGAGAGGGGAGGTAAAGTGACCTGAAGTCCTTGGTGAGTGTTGAGTTCAGAGGAATGACTGACTTGAATCACCAATCAGATTGCTTTACTTCTGACCCATGATGCCATTTGTTTGCATATTTTTCACCAATGAGATTTGTCTTTAGCCACCATACAACCTCAAAATTCACTGAATACATGTACAAAATCTCAAGTTTCTAATAATCTGCCTTTGGGTTTATTTTAATACCCACACCTGCCCAGCCCATTATGAAAGCCAATTTATTCTGCCAAACCCATTAAAATTTCAACCACCCATGGAGGAGATACCAGAGGCCGTTACACGAAGACAGCTGGAAAGGGTTGAGAAGGGCATCAACCCAGAAGCAGGACTGGATCTGCCCCATTGGCCATTGTTACGTCATTTTGCTCTCAACAAATTGTACAATGTACATCAGCAAACATTTTCAACGTGAATAATTTGTTCATCAAGATTTGATGTGTGTTTAAAGTGTTCCCTTGATTTTTTTTTTTTTTTTTTTTTTTTTTTTGAGCAGCGTTGGTACAATAACTTTCAGCCTGTGTTAAAAAAAGAGGAGTCTACAGTTCCAAAGTTTAACCATTTTCAAAGCATTTGAAGTCCATGACCAGCTGAGCTGGAAGCTCTATCACTGGATTTGCTGGGTTGCTATGGAACGGTAATCTTTCCAAAAGACATGGACATGCTCCTGGCGCTCACTGACAGTGAAGTATCTCTGCAGGTTATGCTAAATTCCCACTCATTGCCCAGCCGCCCAAACCCACAATGATTTTCTTGTAAACTGAACAAACCCATCCAACTGGGGTCACTTGCTGGGTCCCGCAGGTTATGGGTCTACCCATGCATCACTACAGTATAGGCTACACAAACAAAACTTCCATGCACAATTCTCAGAGTTATGGACTTAAACAGCCAGATTTCCAGTGGTTGTCAAGACTGAATATCTTACTGCCCATTCAGCTGAGAGAACAGGAAGCCCATTTCCTGAACAAAAACAGCCTTTTGTTGATGAGGAGCTAAGTGAAGTGTCCTTGGCTCTGAATCACACTGAGGAGGAGTGAGTTCATTGTTTCATCCAAAAGGCCTTTGGGGCAAAATAAGGAGGGCTGAGTATAGAATCTCTTGTGAAAACTGCTTGACAGAGAGAAATAAGAAATAAAAATTTATTAGTGTTCACTGTTTGGAGAAAGTTGGAAGTCTAGTTTTTTTGCTGAACGCTAGTATAGTAATTTTAGCTCAAATTCTCTGCTGCAAATGTACTGTTGCATGCCTGATGCATTACAGACACACAACACTTACAGTGATGCTGATATATGACTGATGGGTGATAAGATGTGGATTCATGTACTTTCGCCCGGGAGGTCGGCCCTGGTTGCAGGCATGCAGGCATCTTACTAGTACACACCTCTGTGGTAAATGGTGATAGAATTCATACAAGTTGGATCAGCCTGTAATTTCAATTTTTGACTTTGCTATTCCGTGTGATTTTAAATCCTGGGTTGATGATTTTGGTTTCCATTGGCCATTGTTATGTTACTTTGTTAACAACTTACACAATGTACATTAGTAAAGCTTTTCAACTTGAATCATTTGTTTATCATGATCTGATCATTTTTTTTGAGCAGTGTATTTCCACACTTCCTGTTGCTCTGCAATATAATGACGAAGCACATTAAATCAGGGGATCAAAAACTGTGGACAGGCGCTGTCTTTTATACAACTTGCGATGCCAGTAACATATCTGTCTAATTAAAAATGTAGCCGTCATTTGAATTACGCATTAATATATGCTAAAAAAAAAATGCTTTTGATACATTTGAAAAAAATTGTAATACCAGCTATGGATAATTCATTATAGGGTTAAAGCATGGCTTTAACTTTGTAGTTGGAAACAGCAGTTCAGTGTGAACACAGGAAACAGTCTTACAATGTGTTTAAAGCTCTACAGAAGCTTCCAAAAGCTAAGTCTCAGAGAAAGCCTTAAGGACCTTTGTTCGTCTCAACTCTAATACTCAGGTAGAACAAAGAGGTTTCCTCGACTCTCTTGAAAACCTAATTGACTTCTACGATTTCACTAAGCCTGAAACTGGAAGATGTTGAACAATGACTGCGGAAACACTGAAAGTACACAACAGAGGGCCCCTGCTAATTCCCTTGATTGGGAGCAATTAAAACTGTTAATTGCCCAGTGAGCTTGTGAAATGACCCTTAAATCTGGTTTCAATGTGCTCTGTTAAAATGAATGAAAACACAGATGCTTTGCGTGGCGCTGGTGGATTAGAGGTAGACAAAACTATGTGCCTGGGCCAAGTGTAGAAGTGGTCAAGAGTTTATACACACTTGTAAAGAACATCCATATCATGGCAGTCGTGAGTTCCAATGATTTCTAATTTTTGTGATTGAATTAGTGGATCAAATATACGTAAAAATACAATAAATCGAATAACCAATTTTAGTTATGTAGAGAGCTGTGTCAATCAAATCAACAGTCTTAGGTGAATACATGTATCATTCAGTCTTTTATATTTAATTGGAAAACTAAAAAAAAGATTAGTAATTTTGTGATTCATTAATTAATGTAATGCCATACAACAAATCAGGGTTTGTTTTGTCATTATTTGAAACTGTCAAGACACATGTAGAGATTTCCACCACACAGCAACAGATGACACTGAAGTTAGCGTCCGACTCACAGCTTGTTGTGCAGGAGTGTTGTTGTACAATGGTAGAACCGATCCTAAATGTAAATGTGAATGATCCCCGACACGCACCAAAAGTGGTAAAGGAAGACCTGTGATAAATTAATTATAAAACCAAACTTCATGAATACAAAGTAGAATGATTTCCACTCACTCCACCACAGAAAAAAATGATAGTTGTAGAAATCATTGGAGCTCAAGACTGCCATGATACATAACAAAGGTTATTTACACTGTCGACCATGATTGTATCGTCATTAATTGAGATGAACATAGAAAGAATCTAAACTACAGTACTGCTTCAACACTTCATGGGCCATGGACAGACCTGAAAAGCCAAATATACTACTTTGCACATTACAATCCTTCTAATCTTGTACGGTAATATACATTTTTACCCAGTATTGTTTGAATGTGCTTTGTATCCCCATTTCTTTGATGCGTTTGCTCTAGTCGCTTTTGCTGTGATGTCACGTTGTTAGTGCCCTGCAGAGGTTAAGAGCATTTCTCAGCTCTTCCTCCTGTGATAATGGCAGCTGAGGTGAAGAAAATTTAACTGATTTTTTTTTTCTCTCTCTCTCTCTCTCTCTCTCTCTCTCTCTCTCTCTCTCTCTCTCTCTCTCTCTCTCTCTCTCTCTGTCTACAGGAAGAAAGTGGTTCCAACAATTTAACCCCTTATGATCATACAGAAGAAGTGTTCGTCTGATGCCAAATAATTGCAGCCATTAATTAATATAACATGTACAATGTCTGCATTACAATGTGGCACAAAACATGTTGCGTGAGTAGAACTTTAAGCAGGACCTTGTCTGTAAACATTCCTGCTTGTTTTGAGCTTATAGATAGATTTTCACCAGTAATGGTGGTTGTTGAACAATGAATGAACTCCCATGATCCCGTGCTACTTATGTATTTTGTCGTTATTGAGAGAGAGTTATTGTTGTTGCAATGAATTCTACAATTGGGATAACAGGGATAATTATGTTATACTCAGATGTACACAAGAAAACTGGTGGAAAGTGGAAAACATACCCGGTCTATTCTGAAAACAAATGCATCTTGAACTGTTAAGCGCACACATTTCGACTTCGAGTGTCCACAGTAGGAGACCACAGCAGCATCAATAGCTGAGAACTGCTGACTGTGGCCCAAAACCATTTCCCAACAGTAGCTGTCACACAAAGCGTAGGTGTTCTGCTTGTTAAACACCCAGCCACAGAGCAACAACGCCTCATGAAAATGTTTACCACTTTACCAACATTTTAGAGGGAGAGAAGAGTTAAACCGCCTTTTCAAGCGAACATAAATCCTCATAACCCAAATTCATAGCAAATCAGAGCAAGTACACTCACTGATGTAAGGGGGAAAAAAAAAAGTTGGGGGGAAGTCAAACATTAGTGGTGCTGAGGGTTCTTAATGTTTATTTCACTTACAGTATAATCAGCTGAAGTGTTTTTGCTTATGTAATGTTGCAGATTTTTTTACATTTTCTTGAACAATAACACAACAAAATTTGAATATATAAAACAGTAAATATACAAATATATCAAGCAACTTTGTAATTGAATGCGGTCTTGATGGCAGCATATGTTGCCCCAAAACCTTTCAGCTAAACTAAGCTTTATAACGCTCACTAATGTGGGAATGTCACCGCAAAAGGCTGAAAAACAACATTGGTTTTGTGTCATTCAAACAATCACTGATTAATGGTCCACCAGTGGTCAAATGGGCTCTATCGAACTTCTGTGTTGTGCTCTGTTAGCGGATCTGGGTGAGGCAATGAGACGAGGCATTCGATGCGGGCATGAAAAGGCTTGAATAGGCCGCCAGGAGGGCCAGGGATGGACTACTTTTTCATGTCGTAATCCACCCACATATGGCCAACAAACGAGTAATTAATATCTGTAAATTGCTACAAATTCTCACATACAGCCTCGTTAAAAGCAATGGCTAAGATGTCAGCTAACTGCCCACTTATTTCAAACACTGGGAACTGTGTATGATGCTTTCCAAAATCATTTCTCAAGTGCCTGCGCTCAAAACATAGGCTTTTCATTCCCTAATTGCTGCCAAACTCGAGTGCCATGTGTAATGTGCACCGCTTGGTATGAATGCATCAAAGCAGTTGTTGATTAAAGGCACAATATCTTGGCGTGAAAAATAAGATTTAAAAAAACATTCAAGTTCTTGGAATTTGCAGTTACAGTTGCCCAGTATGTACTAGTAAATTAACTAAGTGTCAGATGCATGAAGCTTTCAAAGTCGGATCCCAGCGGTGCTGGATGAAGTCCTGACTTTACTTCCCTCTGGGTGAAACTGTGAGGAGACGCAGCATCCACTGCCCTCTTCAAAAAGGTGCCATGGAAGATTTACAACCTGTCCTCAGGCATACACCCAAACACATGCAAGATTCATCAGAGCCAACTGAATCTAGATTCACTATGTGCCCGAGTCAGAGCTGCTGAATGAGACAAGACAAAGGGGATGTAGGGTGAAGCCAGAGCTATGTATTTTTGGTGGACACACATACATACGAACACCTTTGCTATTATCTCAAACACAATTGTCCCACTAACGCACACGCACATATACGCAGTCAAGCCCTTTAGAGGAGTGTGTTGTGGGCAGATGACAGCAGCCTAAGCCTGCCTGCTGTGATTTGGAGGAGATCCAGGCTTTGTTTGGCTGCAGACACTGCAGCTGGCTGAGGACAGCAGTTCAATAAGAACAGTTTTACAATAAGCGGCAGCCCGTGAGATAAACGTGATTGAGCGGCGTCCTGATACATTTCAGCTCGGTCCACAAGTGCTCATAATCAGAAAGATGATCTCTTTATGAGCAAGGATCAGACATAGGATATTATCCTGACAGGTTGCATGGTGCTAAGCTATGTACATTTTCTCCACTGATATTGATTTATAGAGATGAGTGAGCATTCAAACGGCAGTCGACACACTTTATACGCTTGATAGTTAGAGCTGAAGCTCTGTCAGTAGTCCTGAGTGCAATATAGCACTGCTATCACTGAAGTGCAGCACTTAATTTACTGTTAGCATCAATGGTTAGCTGCACTGATCAGCCATAACACTGAAACCACTGACATTTGAAGTGATTAACACTGGCAATCTTGGTACAAAGCAGCGTTCTTCTGGAGAAACTTTTGGTCCTGTACACGCCAAGCTTTGGGGTCATCATGTGTTTTCTGGCACGAGGGTGTTGGTGGCAGATCCTTTGAGCTCTATAGGTTTGCAAGGTGGAGCCTCTATGAACTGGACTTGTTAAGGGACGTCCCATGAATGTGCAACTATTTTCAGTTTGATTGGGTTTCAACTGGCATGAAAAATGTTGAGCAGACAAATCACATAATAGGACTTTGGTGTACATTCAATGTCAGTGATGTCTTATTGTATTCCAGCTGAGTGCAAGTACACATTGATGCCTTGTACCATTTTGACACTGACACCGACGATGCCATGGAAAGAAAGAGCTATTTTAGTTGCTATCAATTTGAGTGACATACCTTTTTACCATTTTTGGCAGTGACTGGGCGTCAGCTTCAAGTCTGTTAACCAGTTAAGGTAAACTGGGCTTTAATTCATTTGAATCTAATTTGAACATGTCAGTGCTGAATTTAATTATCAAAAGACTCAAATACACAACTTTCATTCCAGCTAATTGTTAATGTTAGTCACTTCAGTTAGCTGACGTCAAGTGGTTTACAATCCAAAAATGTTCAAAATGTCCCAAATTTTGTTACACAAGAGTATCTTCAATGGAAGTGCGTTAAGAGTTTTGGCTGTACAGGGACACTACAGTCCCTCTTACACATGGACAGCTCAACACTGTTATTTTTGTCACTGGCACATACTGTATAGTAGTGTGTCAAAATGATGGTGATGATGATTCTATGGATATCCTTAGCCAATTCAAAGGATGAAGATTGGAGCTAATCCAGTGTGCACGCAGCCTTACACAAGGCACTCACAACTCTGTCAGAGTCAACTGTCTGACTAAAGTAGCAGTGCTCTTCACTCATAATTATTTTATCTAAAAATTATGAAAATTATGGTAGAGATGTCCTAAGCCAATGCCTGGGATCAGGATTGGGGCAGAGCCACATATATTGCTGGTGCTTACACCCTTAATTGAACCCTTTTAACATTTTACAGACATTACAACCAGCAGTGTGTGCATCTTTTTTCATTAGGTTAATGCATGCTTATTGTCCCTTCTTGTTTGTGATCACTCCTTCTAGCCCCAAATCTCCAGCAGCATTGATGCATGAGCTTGAAAGCATTCTTTTGCCATGTGCAGTTTTCAGAAAAAAAAAATGTGCAGGCATTGACATAAAGAACTGATAGGCTTGGAGGCATAGGATTCTGAAGGATCAGACAATTCAGAGCTGGTTCTTAACTGGAATTGGTTCTGGTTTCCAATCCCTTGGCTGTCACAGTGCAAAGTAGGAGGTGCAAAGGTATACCTGCTCCTTCGCTAGTGTTTGAAAGCCTGTTGGAGCGATGGAAAGAACATTACCGTGAGTACAGTCGTGTGAGCAAGCTTGCCAAACAGTACTTTTGTGTACCAGGAACACATGTTCAGCCGCCTCTGCAAAAGAATCCTGACAATTCCAAGAACTACCTTGATGAGCAGAAAGTAACTATTTTATATTCATTCTATTGCACATTATATTTAACACTTTTAAATGGAGTCCAGGGTTTTGAAAGGATAGTTTGAAAGTTCAATTTCAAATGTGATCATTGGCTTACATTGTGCCTTGAAGTAAGTTTTTAGGGGGTCTACTGATTTTGGTCTAGTATCTCATTTTATCTTATGGATATTCTTAGTATTATGCTTCCCATTTTTTCGTAGCAGGCTCAACTAGATTTACATTGTATATGATATATGCCCAAGGGCAACAAAAGGGAAGTTTGCTGTCCTTTACTCCTGTACAAAGAAGCACCTGATTCAGAGCAAACTGCTGTTAAGAGGCTTGGAGAAACCTTTTTCAACAAGTGTTCTCTCCAGCTACTGCTACATTTCCCAAACAGGTTGAGGTATCTGCAGACTGTGCAGAGATATTACATGCCTCAGTGAATTACATTCCATGGAATGCACGACTTTCGAAGTTACTTATGAGTGACTAGCTAACTGTGTGTAAAAAAATCAAGTGATTTACTCTGAGATGTTGCTGCTTTTTTATCCAGCAGAGCCACTGAAGAAAGAGCACAACAGTAGCAATAGAGTAAGGCTGTTATAGCCTTTCAGCCGACATGTATGGCTGCGAAACCCTTGTAAGCTGAAGTTCCCATACGTCAAACATACATATAAACACACTCCAATTACATATGTCATTAAGGGAAATAGTACATGTATGTGGATACATACATTTGTGTCATGCGTGCAGTGGCGAGTGAATAAGTGACAGTGACAGATTGCCCACTGCATCCTTTAAATGATCCTGGAGCCCGGGGCAGCCTGAGCGAGAGATGTGTAACATTTCATCATCTCTGTGTGGAGAGCAGAAATAAAGCCAGTGTTGATGACAGATGGACCCTTACAGTGGAGGACAAGAATCGTGCATATGCACGTACGTGGGCGCGTTGACATCCTGTCTCAAAGGTCACATATGACACTGTACTGTTCAAGGTAGATTCTGATCCTTCTATATCTTGCTGGGTAGCAACACAACACGCCCAATTGATGGGAAGAAAATGCTATAAATGGAGCATATTATTGCCACTCTGATAACTAGCTTGACAAATCAAGTAGCCACTGACCTTTATAAGGAGTAAGATACTACCCAAAGGCCAAAGCAAGTAGAACGATACATCAAAAGTAGTCAGAATCTTCACTGCTCTTAGCTTTCATTGACACCAGATACACAAATCCTCGGGGCAATGAACAAAGGTTACAATAGGGTAACCGAAGTTCTATAAGCACAGGCAGTGCTGGAGTCTACTGGACCCTTTGGGTATAGCTCTCCTCCAGTCATACACAGGCATTGAAAATGTGCACGTGCATAGTCAGCCAATCAGGGCTTGGCTAACGAGTATGTGTCTCACAGTACATAAGAAAGCATCTCCACTGTCTTCCATTCAACCTAGGGTTTAGAGTTCAGGAGTTCTAGAGGGTAACAGTTAATTAGAATGGAAGAAGCCTCTTTGGATTAGATTTGCCATGACTTGGATGACTGAGAACCTTCACACCACAACAAGGGTTTCCATGTTGTAAAATATTCTAACACAGGCTCTGTCATCTGGCCAACTCTGTGGGTGGCGCCCAAGGGATGACTGTTGATCATGATCATGGAGGTCATCGTACTAAACAGCATAGACTCTGAAATTGCGCTTTTCACTTTTATTACTTTCTCGACAATCAACCAACTAAACAGAGCATCTTAGGCTGCTGAGCTGCACATGGGAGGGTCTCTTCCTGCTCATCTAGAGGCTTGGGAAATGCTAGGCCAACCTGCAAGGCGCTTCTTCAATGAGAAGTTGTCATCCCCAATGTCATCGGAGGCAGCCAGGGGTGACGACAGCGGTGATCAATTGGTCAGCGCGGACAGCTCGTCTTCCGTGGGGAAGGTGGCGATTTCAAGCTCTGGCTGGCTCTTGTCACAGCAAATGATCACAGTGTTGAAATGCTGCCATCGCTGCTGGCATCAGATCTTGGCATAGTAACTACAGGCCATTGTTAGACGGGTCATCTGTTGGTCTTTTCAGGATTAAATGAATTCTTCTTATTTCTTTTAGGGATAACCATGCTGGTTTGAAAGTGCAGGAGTGCGTTTAATAAATGAGGCAGTGATAGAGAAGTGACCGAAGGAGATCACATCAGTCTGGTTGAACTTCCAGTTGTGGATGTGTGAATGTGATCAGGGCATTCCTGAAAAGGAGAGCACTGCTTGGTAGATTTCCTTCCTAGACATATAACTAAGACTGAATAAAGTACGTTTCAGTATATGATAGTATATATATGACATTTGGTGGAAGTTTTGATGCAAACATGAAAGACAACACTGAAATGAATATTGAAGTATTCTTTGGGCCAAAAGAAAGTTTCTGGTTCCTTCTTTCCAGGCACCTTGCACAGACCTAAGTACACTCACAGCTTGGCTGTGAAGCAAACAGAAATGTTTGCAGATAAGGCACCGAATTTAAGATTTATTCATGTAATGTTCAGTCATGTCTGCCAACCTTCTTCCTCACTCTCTTATGAATCACATGGCATTTTATATGTTTCCCCGCAGGTTATAGCGAGAGGCGACCAAATTAAAATGACATGTTATCGGTTTAAACGTCCAATGACTTTATTTTGTAGCACCTTGAAATTCACTGGGAAATTTTAGGTAATGTACACAACTCAAAAGTATCACAAGAATACAACACAGGTCTGGACCTTTTCAGACATTCCAAGGCAGAAATTGTCACTTATTAAAACTTACAAAAGTTCAAACATACACCTACGAGGTAAATTGACTGCATTACCGTAGTGCTTTTCCAGTCTACTGACCGCTCAAAGCGCTTTAAAACATTTGTCACATCACCCAGTCACACACACTGATGGCAGAGGCTGCCATGCAAGGTGCCTAGGATTCAAACCAGTGACCTTCTGAACATTGGGTGACCCGCTCTGCCTCCTGAGCTACAGCCACATCTAAAGATTGAATTAATTAGCAGGTTGCATCTCATTTGTTTGACAGACACACACACCAAATTATAAAGATAACAGTGTGTGCTTTTAGGGGGAGTTGTACATTTTAGATTTTATTCTAATCAGTTTTTCCATTATTCAGTACTTCTGTGCATTTAGCTGATTAGTGACTGCCAGTTCTGAGATGGAAAAAGGTGGTGTGATGTAGTTAAATATGGGTGACAATCAATTAGTGACATGTGAAATCAGGACACATATTACAAGTTAGTGCCTATATTTTATTTCACGTAAATGGTTAGGATTATATATCATTACTTTGTTACAATTTTAAAAAATGATTGAAGGGAATTATGTAAAGTTGACCGTATGTTTGGAGTCGGGTGGTATGATTTGAAAATGTATTTAAAAGGCTTTTAGCGAAACTGGTGAGAGAGAAATAACATGTACTGCCTGACACAATGCGTTCAAAATGGAGGCAGCCATTACCAGGCACTTTTTCATTATGAGATAACTTGCTGCTTTGCTGAGAGTGAAGAGATTGAAATTGGCTCAAAGAAAAGCCCATGGACAGCCCAAGGACTTAATCAAAAAAGTACCATTGAGTCAAAATGAGTGTCTGCAAATCTCCTGCCTCCCTTTGCTTTGCTTGTGATCTGAGGAGGACCCTGCAGCAGGCTTAACCCTCACATTTGAAGTCCCCGGTGATAAAGTATCCCAGCTAGGAAAATAAAAGCAGGGAGGAGGGACAGAGCTGTGTATCCAGATGTAAGTTGATCAAGTCATACGCAACACTAGATAAGAGGAATGCAGAGCATTACATAGTGTGGGCTAAGAGGTTTTAAACCTACCTGGCCATCACTGCACTTCAAACCATCAACTGACCCATAATATTGTGTCAGTTTATTCCAAAAGCTTACTATCTTGAATGGTTTAGAGAGTAGACAGAAAAGCACAAAGTAAGCCTCTCAACCTGAGAACTGTTGCCAACCTGTCTTTGAGCATTCATTGAAAACCTTTTACGGAACCCTGCATCAATACCACAACTTCTATTTCGCAACTGTTCTATGAATGGACCAGGCCAGCATGTGGCACAATCAACTATTAAAGTATAGAAAAAAAGAAATTGCTGAAATGATGAATACATGGTTTAAAATCTGCAGCCTTGAAATAGGGAGTTTTTTTTTTTTCCCTCATGTTGGATCGGAGACTCGATTCTTATTATGAGAATCCTTGTAAAGCCCTGATGGTTTCAGAGGGATGAAAGCTAATAAAAGTATGGGGATGGGGCAGGTCGTGAATCATAGTTGCCGTGTTGTTGCAGTATCATTATCTGCACATCCAAAGCTCCTGTGGCCAAAAGGGAATTCACCGCCTCTACCCATCCTGTGTGAGAACCTACCCTTATTCTCTCGTTTCCCGGTGTAAGCTTTTCCTTAATTTACTCCTCCTCCACCAAACTGTATATAAAAAAAAGCAAATTAAAGAAAAATTAAACTGAAAGGGAAATGGAAGTATGAAATAGGTTTTGTTACTCTTTGTGTTTTCAACATCCTCCTTCTCACGATACAAGCAGAGCGCCCCAACTACTCCGCAGTCATCTGCAAGAACAGACACAAATGTCTCCATCTCCTCCAACCATCTGAGGAAGTGAGGATCCAGTCCATTAGCTTCATTTATGCTGGAAATGTTCCCACAACAACTGGTAAACTCTTAAACTTTTTTCTTTAGACTGCTTTTTCAACGGGTGCCAGCACCGTGAAAAAGCCGGATCACCATGGTGAAAACAGTTTAAGGTTGGATATTTGCCTCTGGACTCACGCAACGTAAAACTAACTTCGACATACTATTGAGGTAAAAATCAGAGCTTGTAAGTTTTGACGTTTTCCTAAATATTCCAGCACCATGGAGTAATGTTATGAGAAACTGCATGAATGTTAATCCTCGTTTGATTAAATAATCACAGTATTCGGTGAGATTCAGGAAGCTCATTTGGCTTTGCTGTTAACATTACGCGAAGCTGCTTCTGCTCAGTGATCCTTTGCCAGCATGTGTGTCTACTGATGCCATGTGTACTTTAAAGACAAGCTCCTTGGTACACTGACTGTCATACTTACCCACATACACTGATCAGCCATAAAATTAAACCCACTGACAGGTGATGTGAGTGGCATTGAGCATCTTTGTTCTGCTGAGAATCCTTAGGTCAACGTGGATGCCACTTGACATGCATCACCCATCCAAATACCATCATGGAAGCATCTGTTTGATCCATGTTACAAATTACATGTTGGCCTTTACCTATTTTTTTTTTTTCCTATTTGTAAAGAGTTAGAATACCTGAATGTTAATTAACTCAAAAGTAATGTATGACTTTCCTCTTCCCTCTGCCAATTCTAAATCGTGGAATGTGTATTACTTCATTACAGACTACAACATATGCTTTGTGTGACATTTTGTGCTGGAATGTGCCGAACAGATAATAATAGCCGAGTATAAAAGAGAGCAGTGACAGTGTTACTAAGAAACACAGCCTCCCTCAAAACAAAAAGTAAATGATATTTTCTGAGCATTATCCGTTTTAAATGCCATCTAATGACAGGTGATATAACTTCGGAGCACATGGGATGTCAATTCAAAATAAAATCTGAGTGAGCGGCAATGTTGCGTTTGGAAAATATAGTACGTGCTGCCTTGATTTCGTTACGATCCTTGAATGTTTGTCTCATGTCTTAAGTGCCAGAGAACGAGTCCTAAATTGAGAGCTGAGAAGAGAAGGTCCCTGCAGGGCGAGCCCCGCAGAACATCTGAAAAGAACCCCTGTTAATCTAGTGGGTGTTCCTCTGGAAAATCCTCTCATACACAAGACTGATTTATTTGAAGGTTTTTTTTTGGCATAAACGGAATAACATATCGATAGTTAAAAGGAGCAGCGAACAAAGAACAAAGACGCCAATCAAGAAAGATGAGAAAAGGGAGAACTGAGTGTTGTGGTCTCAGCAGCAGAGAGCTGCCTGGTGCTGTTGACTTTCTCAGATTGTGTTTATTGAGTTATTTTTCCTTGATTTTTTTTTGTGATTTTACCGTGGGTGAATATCCCATGTAGTTAAATCACATTTAAAGTTCTTGTGATGACTTGGAGCATTGTGCATGGCCAGGCACCTACCTGCATCAGAGATCTACTGCAGCCTTACGTCACCTGTAGTCCTTTAAGGTCGTCCAATCTGGGCTTTGCTGGTAGCTCCTTGATCTGGGCTTTTGATTCCATGCTTTTGAGGTTGTGGCAGCTGAATTAAGTTAGTACAATTTGATGTGGATCCTTCATCTGGTGATCTTTGATTATGGTGTAGCAGTAATGGGTGGTTTGAAATTTAGAGTAATATGAGGCTATTGAGGTTTGACATTAGATGAGGCTGGATTAAATTAAAGGAGACTGTTGGGTTACAGTTAGGTGATGCATAGGAATTGCAATTCACCACAACTGGGCTAATTGCTTGAAAGTGCGTCTTTAACTAAATGTCTCGAATCACCGCTAATAAACTGGCCCCGATAATTTGCTTACAAGCAAATTTCATTACCTATGACTTCCCAGTTGAGCTTTTTTCTACAGGAAACATTGTGTTTTCACCGAAAGTAGCTAAATAGGACTCCTGAAACAAACACAATGAAACAGTAAAACACAGCAGATGTTTGAAAGTGCAAACAAAACGGGAGAAAATAAAGAGATTTAGTTAGAAGCTACAAAAGTACTGAGAGCTGAACTCACTGACTTTTAAAACATCCCTCTCTCAGATTTCCTGCACAGACACGAGTCGAGAAACGATGTGCAACACACACTTGTTTGAGGTGTAGATTGGTTTGTTATTTTTACAGGTGGGCCACAGTCACAAGAACTCACGGCGGCCCACTTGGCTCTACTCTCGCGCTGCTTGGATCAACTCGGCACAGTAAAAACTGGTGATTGAAAAGCAAATCGGCGTGGCTTGGTTTCACTCGGCGTAGCCGAGAGTGCTGGTGGGAAAATGCCAAATGTCTCATTTTGCCCAGCCAGGACTACAGACACCAACAGGAACTTGTGTCCCAACCAAAGCCAACAGAAATCCACAGCCACCTGAGTTAACAGGACAGGCACATAACGTCTGAGTAGACTCAGCAACACAACGAACATACACTGCAAATGTAGGGATTAAACATGATCTTTGAACAGCGCGTTGTAGAGAAAGGATCATTAAGCACTTACCATTTTAAAAAGTGACCTTAAACACTTCCCTACAGTACATTTAACATTTTCACATAACAACTTAACTCAGAGATGATTCAGAGATGCATTTGCAAATCTATAGGCTGGTGTGTATTTGCTGAAGGCAGGCAAGAGGTGAATCTGGTGAGCTTTTTCAGACCAGTAATGGGCCAATTTAATGTTCAGATAGAAATGTTCATGTCTTAATTGTACCTGATTTGAATATCTGGATTATAAAGCCTTCCCCAGGTGTAATGTCCTGTATGATTAATGACGGGGAAGAACTAGTTCTGTCTGCCCCTCTCCCTCCCTATCAGTGTGAGCATGAACTAGCTCACTTTCATGTTTCATTAATCTTATTCAGGCTGCTGAGCACACCTTCGGTAAAATCTCCTGTCTTATCAACAGTGTTACTTCGGAGTCGTGAAAAATGTCTCCGCAGAAAAGAGAGCGGCGCTTTTTTTTCTTTTCGCTTTTGGTCAGCTCAGACAGCGGCGTCGACACCACATTACTCACCTGTGAGGCCGCTGAACTGCAGCGTTCACGGTGAGGGACAAGAGGTCCTCGCTGCTCTGCCCCCGGCATTCTGAGCATCACATTAAATCACATCATGTAATATATTTGCCTTGCTGCAGGGGACATTTTCATAGAATCATTCGGAAAAGGAAACACTACAGCCTCCCCGTGTTGTATCACTTTTAACAGTCATTTAATGTGTTAAAAGCCTCTGATACTCGCCTGTCAAGGTTACGTTGAGACAGAAAAATGTGCTCAGAATAAAACTGCACAAAGCACTGTATTCGCTTATCACGCTGCTTATTTGTGAATGGTAAATGGACTTGCATGAGGGTCATCACATGCCAGCTCACACAGAATTGGGAACTTTTTTTTTCAGTTACTGTCATGAAAATAAAATCCATGTAAATATGTTATTTTTACAGGACCAAGATTTTTTTTTGCAGGAAAGGACCACAGTTTTTCTAATGCCACGATTGTGACAGGAGAGAGATCCAGCCAAGTTTATTTGTACAGCACGAGGCAACTCAACGTGCTTGACAGGGGCATACAAATAACATCAAAATAGAAGTTTTAATGTTATTTTTTTATCTTTTTTTAATCCTTGACTTGAACTTGGAGGTCCAAGGTGAGCGGATATGGAATAACCCATTTATACGGTGCTTTTACAGTCCATTGGTCAATCAAAGCACTTTTACAACACTTGTCACATTCACCCAGTTCCACACATGCTCAGACGCAGATGGCAGGGCTGGCATGCAAGACGCCAACCTGCTAATCAGGCGCGACACAGCGCTTCCTAGCCGAAGTGCCCAACAACTTTTCTTTGCTTAGCCGCTGCCACATCCACTTACAACACTATGCAGCAACCGCTGGGAGCAACCTAGGGGGCTCAGTTCCTTGCCCAAGGGTACTTCAGGGATTACAGCCAACGACGCTCCAGTTAGTGAATGACCCACTCTACCTCCAAATCCAAGCCGCACCGATTTTGTGTATCACAAGGAGGTGTTGATTGAGTTGTCATTTAAAATGTGTTTCCTCAGTGACACAATTAACCTTCTGCTGTCTTTATCTTACTTTTGAAAGTAGAAATAGTGTTGATGAAGGCTGTCAGCCATCCAGGTCATGGTAATTCCGTATCACAGGCAATTGGACTTGTTTCCGTCTCATGCAGATGCTTCCCCTCTCATCCAAGAGGCTTCTTCAGCTCTGGCTCTAGGTATCATGGCACAAATAAAACCATCTCTGAGAGGCACACACTCAAGAAAAGCCCTACACTCTAATATACTGATCTCAGCTTGTGTTCATCAATGAGTAGCAGTGTAGTGGAAACCACTTGTAATTATCGCAGATACGGCGATCAGAGACTTATCTGGATCAAATAGCTTGAGACAAAATCAGTCATACAAAACTGCTTTTTAGAATATTCCCTACAGTGTACATTTTGGGGCCTTTCACACATACAACATTTCTTTTTCTTTTTCAGCATTACCCGCAGTAACTCGTCTGCTTCCAGCTGGCTACCTGACTCTGGTGCTGTGTGCACTTTGACATCATGAAAGGGAAAAAGGAAAGCGGTTTTCTCCCAGTCTAACACATCCCGCAGTCACCTCCAAGCTTGTGAAAAACAAGCTCGGGAGATCTAGTGGCGAGACTTGGTGTTCCTAAAGGCTACCTCGCGTTTA
This sequence comes from Sparidentex hasta, assembly GCA_030272975.1. Lineage (NCBI taxonomy): Eukaryota > Metazoa > Chordata > Actinopteri > Spariformes > Sparidae > Sparidentex > Sparidentex hasta. The sequence goes on from JARJLU010010336.1 coordinate 21,319, forward strand.
CATCATACTCAGAAATTCTGATGAACCGGGAAAACATCTGTGGTTGAAGACGCTCTCATCTATTGGACTGAGGATGCTTGGAAACGTCATGGCTGTATTTTGACAGTTTATCAGTTTATCAAACATGGTAAATCGCAAAGCTGTTCATTTAATTTCTATGCACACGGGCAATAAATAATATACATGCACGGCTTCAGAAATAAAAGAAAGGGAAAGCCAGGGAGACGTGAGCACTATAAGCGGTTTCCATTTGTATTAGCTGGTAGCGGCAGGTGAAGCGACGGAAGTTGACCAAACAGTAGTTCAGAATCTGCTTGTTTAGTCTGTCTCTGACACTGGCCAGCTGTCCCCTCAAGGAAGACACACAGCAGGAGCCGAGTAATTAGCATGCAGACTTTGGCTTTGCTAAACAATTATTAAAGTGTGTGTGGTACACGTTATTGTGGCATCTGGCAGTAACAGCTGATGGCTGTATGAAATACTCCCACACATATATAACCTGTATTTTTCTTTTTTTTTAAGGCCTTTTTTGATAGTCTTGCACAACTGCAAATGTAATAAGTTACTAATATATATGTGTTGTTTAATATCTGGGAACTGTGCGGAAAAGTATTTGTTATTTTTAAGTCGAGGTCCGTCTGTGTGGACGTCAGTGTGTGACAGGCGTCTGTCTTTCTGCCTGTTCGTCACGTCCCTGCATGACTAAAAACAAGCCGCCGTGGTTCCTCCCCAGAGTTGAGATTAGGGCAGGAAGAACTGACAACTGGATGTTTGTTATTACCATAAGGCTGCTTCTCCTGTTTACCTCGCCCTCTCCACCCTCCTCCCTGTAGCTTCGCCTCTGTCTGCTCCCATGCTCGCTCCCTCTGTCTCGTGTCTCTGCCGCTCGCCCCTCCCCTCGCTCCTCTGTCACGGAGCGGGAGCCGGGGAGTGACGCATCATCATTCGTTATTCCACTGAACACTCTGTCGATTCCCCCCTCTGAGCCTCGGTTTCATATCTCATCAAGAAAAATGCCAGCCCTAACTGTGGCTGGCTCCAGATTAAAAAATCAGGTGTGCAGTGCCACAGGCAGACCTATTTGCAGCAAAAAAAAAAAAAAGAAGAAGCCTTTTAAGTGAGAGGAGAGGAGATAGCGAGAAAATCTATTGGATGCCTCAAATTTCCCTGTTAAATTAGGCTGTAAATATCCAAATGCAGTATGAGGGAAAATGCAATCATTGCTCACTTTTTGAAAGATTTCTTTTAGACTGCACCTTGGTTTTTGTGTTATACAGAGGCCATTTGCAAGTGCAGGGTATTCGTAGTTAACTGTAATATATGGTCCCCATTTCTTTTCTTAATAAGGTTAAGGTTTATGATATCAGTGATGGCGGATCTGCTGAAGGATGAACACCTGATGTTACTGTATATTAGAGGAAAAAAGACCAGTTTACAACTCCATTTCCCACATGAAACTATGCTCTTAAGGCAGCATAATCAAAGTACGTTGTGTATTAAGGGCTGGCGACATGTGGTTGATAAGATTATATTTTGACCAGATAACTTTATAGATTTTACATTATTTCTTATAGTCATGTTATTTGTGGCAAGACATTAATAAACATTAGCTGCATTTCTGTGGAGCATAACATAAATATTTTAAAGCCCAAGCAGAAGGAAAAAAATGCTTAATATAAACACCTCAGTCAGAATAAACAGGCCCAGACTGCGGTTTTCATGAACTGATCAAAGGAAATAACTGTACCATAGGAAAGTTTTAACCTCGATGTGTTCTTTTTGTGCATGCCCTTGATCTTGACATAAACGCACGGGGATGTACACTTTCCGCTTCCAAAATATTTCATCTTCCAGGCTGAACCAAACATTTCCAGGGCATTTCCTCTTTGATCCGATCTCACAAAGTCAAGTCTTTTTGGACAGATAGAAGGCAGGAAAAAAGGATAAAACAATGTCTGCTTTTTTCAGTACTTTGGATGATATTAAAGCTAGTGTTTCTGGTAAGCTAACCTTACAATGCAGTCTTGCAAGGTAATGTCAGCCAAACAATACCAGTCGGACGGACTAAGTTACTTGTTCTTTGCTTGATCACGGAGGAGCAAAGTAACAGCCCAACTGTATGCACAGTGCACTGCCAAGGTAATCCTGCCCATCTTTCTCTAGTGTCTCGTTATATCCTTGAGAAAGCCAAGGACTTACTACTACCTCACCAAACTTGATGAACATGCAATCATCGCTTACTAACTGTGGACTCCTCATTTATGAGTTACTTTTTAGGGAAAAAAAATTAACTGCACTCTAATTTAGGCTATGTGGTGTATATCAGGAAATCTGTATTATGATACAGACCATACACGCTAGGCTGACTGACACATTCCCCAGTGGAAGCCTCGGGGAGGGCCTTATAAATTTTCTAGTGGAGATCATTCCGGTTGTCAAAAAGGTTAAATGTGCCCTGAGATGCTGAGGAGTCTGGATATAGTGTGGCTTTCTTGGTAGACACACCCATGTACCGACAGATCCTGTGGACTGGCTGAGTCAGTGATGGTCCTTTCTTTTTTTTTATTTTGACTCAGTAAATCATGACGAAGTTTTCATATCGTCTAATGTCTAGTCTTGTGGTGCTTGGTGGTAGACCGGTTCACACTGAATACCAGTGAATATTTTCATTATTATATGAATTTCTAATGTACCCCCATACCAGTGTATTTGATTACACAACATTCGGAACGCTACGCTGCGCCGTGCGACACTGTTTCAGACCGGACCCTTTTCAATGTTGCGCTTCTAAACAGGCGTGGTGCAACTGCGAGGCGTGGTGAGGGTAAACAGTAGTGCTCTGGTGTTATGTTACGGTGAAGATGGACAGGATAGACATTGCAGTTAATGACTACGTCGCTGTTCACACCCAACTTCGTGCTTCACGTCATGGTCACTGTAAATGAAGTTCGTAAAACAGAAAGTAAGAAGGAAAGAATGAAAGAAAATTCATAGTTTTCCCTTGACATCGTGCTCACAGAAGAAAGCCTCCTTGGAGGGCTAAAGATGAGCCGCTGCCTCAATAATAATAAACATTTCTGCCGAACTCTCAAAACTGTTGAACAATCACAGAAACAAACCTCCAGCGTATCAAACATCGTATGTCCTTAAAGGATTGATAACATAACTCCTTATCAACTTGACAGAACCAAAAGTCTTTCGATTAACTCTCTGGTGTTGAAGCAGGGTTAGGGTGCATGGTTGTACAAGTCAAATGTAAGACTTTTTAAGACCCGGCAGAAACCCTGTGCATTACATCAACCTTAAACTCTAAATAGGATGTACTGATCTAACTGTTCTCTCTTGATACCGATTCTAACATCACAGCTAAGGATATCTACAAACAACAGTAGCCCTTTTCACACAGAGACGCCACATTTCACAGCCCCGCAGCAGAAGTTCACCAATTCTCTGCCTTAGTTCTCATAGAACCGAGCAGCTCCGGCGTAATGACGCACCAGTGTGTAAGCCACAAGCCAGCACCGCGGATACAAAAGAGGCATGACAGTACATGATGATGTGCGTATTTTTCAATGTGTTTCCACCGGTGTCCTCCTGTCTATCTAAACATGTAGCCACTGCCTGTTTATAATCATATGGATGCTGTCATAATGTGTTGTGGTTGAGATCTTCACCCTCCATGCATTCTGGAAAGTGACAAAGGTACATTTTTCTCTCTAAATTTCATAATTACATAACTGCAACAGTAAACTGGGCGCTGCCTGACTCTCACTCATGGGGACGGAGGCTGTTTTCTGGGGGAAACTTCATTGAATTCTCAGTCAGGAGTAACTACAACAACTAAATAGTCGAAGATGACAAAACAATTAGTGAGTTAAAGTTTTTTGCCAGGGACAGAGACATGTGATGAGGAGTCGGTAGGACAGACAGGGGACAGACATTTTGTCCAAGTCAATGTGAATGCTGACAGCTGAAGTGATTGTGAAAAACCTGCTGAATATACAGGGAAATACTGGCCTGAAATGCATAAAACTATCAGAATGAATGGTCATGATTTTGCAGAAATAGCTGTAGTTTCAAAAGCTGAAAAGTAATAGGTTGAATGGGCTTAAAAAGCTGAGCATTTTAGCAGAAAAAAGATGAATATTTCGTGCTTGCAGCATTCACATTATTTTTTTGGCAGCCATGTTGTTGAGATGTGGATAAGAGAATGTGATTTGGAATGTAAACATTTAGAATCATAGGTAAAAGAATTGGAAATGTCCAAAAACGGCAATAAATCATAGTGAAATGGTACCTTCAATCATCACAGTGAACATTCCATGATGCGCGTCAGCGAGGGTATAAAAGGGACAGCTTCAGGCTGGCTCATTTCACTTCAGCCGTCTGAAGAGGTCACACTTCTGATGAAGAGAGAAAGCAGAGCGAGCATCCAACACGCAGATCACTGACGCCGCGGCGGACAGCAGGCTTTCACAACGCTCACCTCCAACCACAGAGGATCAGCGTTTCACAGCCAAAGATACCAGACTGGTGTCATCGCTGTCAGACCGCAGGCCGTCACTCTGCAGCCTCAGCTTGAAAAGGAAGTCAAGTCTCACGCAGACACGCTGATGGTGGGCTCGCATGTGACCAGCAACTTCACGGTTGAGCTGGACACCTTTTGTCAGCAGATGGCAAAGAAGATTGGTGTCCGGCAGCAACACACCACAGATGATGTGAGAGCCAGGCGTGAGGAGAAGTGCGGGGAACAGCCGATGGAGTGCGAGGACGAGCCAGCGGAGCACCAACAATCGCTCCCTGAAGTCCACCGATAACGCACCGGCCCCTCAACTCCCAGAGGAACATCAAGTCCCTGAGGAGACTCTCCCAAAAACGCCACAGCGACTCCTTCAATCTGGGTCGTGGGTTTCCTCCGGGTCCTCCGGTTCCCACAAGAAAAATCATCCAAATTGAAAATCAGTTTGAGAAACAACTTTGAAAATCAATTTGAGAAACAAATTTGAAAATCAATTTGAGAAACAAATTTGAAAATCAATTGGAAAATCAATTTGGAAATGAATTTGGAAATGAATCTGGAAATGAATTTGGAAATAAATCTGGAAATGAATCTGGACATGAATCTGGAATGAATCTGGAAATAAATCTGGAAATAAATCTGGAAATGAATGTGAAAAATAAAAATTTGAAATGAAATTGAAAATCACTTGTCTGCATTCATTATTGTATTTTGTAGGATGTTGTATTTTTACAGTCACGTGTTTAAAGAGGTGGCACTTCATTTTATGCACATGGTCAACATGTGTGTGGAATATCCTCATCAACAGGAACATTATTACATTCACTAATGAAAACACATTGACGAAACGGTCTGAGAGCGATGCTAGCGGCTCTCTGAAGCTCGACTTAACAGCTACCACCACAAATCATTCAATGTGTGGCAAAAACTGCTCAATGCAAAAACCACAACAATCTGAGATGTTGTGTTTGTGTGTTATTGCTTGGTGTTTTAGTTAATAAGGTAATTTCAATATTTGTGTTTACATTGCATTAAGTTGTGTCACATATCTAAATGCATAGCCTGTACTAGCCTACTTAACCACAGTAGAGATAGAAAAATCAAGAAGAAATGACGAAGTATACAAGTTCAACAACATCAGGAAGGCCTGACACTCCATTTCTGAAATGGTCTATGAAGTACGACGGTACAAAACAGTGTCACTCAGTGGAATCAAGGAGGAAGCGAAGCTGTGGCTCAGCTAGAGTTTATACATAGCAGATTGAAAGATGAGCTATGAGCATCAGAGAATCTCTCTGTGGTTGCAGAAGATGGTGGGGTGGCGTTTCAAGACTGTTGAGTGTTAATTTCAGGATACGTGGTTAATGTTAATTCTGAAAGTAAATGAACAACGTCTCCATCTTTTACTCCCTGTCTCAACTAACTTACCACACTCAGTTGGCAGTCAACAGTCTTCCTCATCTTACACAACAAAACACACTTTATTTGTCTACTGCATGCAATGAACATTATCCAGTCAAACAATATCACAGTTTCTCATTAATATTTTGATGCATTGTAAGAATCAAAATAACATGTTTTGGTGATAAGTGATCCAAAAAACATCATCACTTCACAATGACTTATCATGAAAAAATGACTTGTCACAAAAATGAGTTAACACAAAACAAGGCGTTTGTATAACAAAATAATGAGAAACATTCTCAAAATAATGACTAAGTATTTCAAAATAAGAATTAGGTATCTATCTTTATACTTTATCGTAACAACAAATTATCTTCTAATAATGAGAAACTCTCAAAAAGAAAAATGTAAATGTAACCTCTACTGTCATATTCTCAGAGATCAGACACCTGAGATTAAAATGCTTTATGTGAAAATAACCCGCTTTGCAATGCACTGCTGCTGTGTCAGTGTTTGTTATGTCAATAAAGCTCTTTTGAATTGAGTTGAGGCCGTTCGACCAATCAGAGTTTGAGTTGGAGGTGCTACACTACCGGTGTCTTTCATATGGATCCAGTTAGCTCGCAGCGCTCCCTGTGTGTCCACCAACATACTCACGGTTAAATGCTTTGTATGACCGGCAAATCAAAAAAAGTGCCGTCATTCATCTGTTACATCTTTTCACTGGCTGCAGTAACAGTAACCGAGCTAACACTGGCCAGTCCTTGAGCACTAGCTGCTTGGCTAACTGTGCTAATTTATTTAGGGCAGCTACAGTTAGCAGCAGTAAGCAGGTACTCCGGTGATATGCTGCCCCCCATTTGCTATTGAGCTTTACATGTGGCC
>JARJLU010010337.1:0-17500 GCA_030272975.1 Sparidentex hasta
ATAAATATGAGACCCTCCAGAATCTTTGGGATATTTCACAGTTAAAAAACAGGGAAGATGTTTTCTGTGCTGTTCTTTTCAAAAGGCACACAACATATGGAGCTTTATAAACTTAACTTGTATGTGATGTTATTTTATCAGGACTTTTGGCCCTTGAAATTCAAATAGTTTTCAGGCTTTTCCTTTTGCTGCCATCGAGGGGCGCCGTTCAACACAAATAGCCAGCGTGCACCAAATTAAATACCTCCAAGTGTGATTTATTTGTCATTTTTACGGCACAGAGTTGCATTATTTAGGCTATAAACACGTGTAGGCCTACATAAACATGTATAAACCCCATGAGATAATTCTGTGATCTGCATCTGGATGAATGTAAACAGCAGCTTCACATTAGAGGTTTGATTCCTGGGAAAACACTTAACATCAGTGACGTAAAGAGTTCACCGCTCCTCATACTGTGGGAAATAATGTCCAGCCAATTTGCTCTGAATTCAAAATCAGCCCTAACAACACAGTTTTTACACTACCTTGACAAAGCAGCAATCACTAATGTACATTTTAATTGACAAGGTAATGACCCAGGTGGGACTTGAACCCACAATCCCCAGCTCCGGAGGCTGATGCCTTATCCATTAGGCCACTGGGCCACAGAAAAGAAACATACATGTAAAGAATGAGCTCTGAAAAAACAAGGGAGGAAGAAATCTGTGCATCTTGACGTCAGTGTCTGTTGCTGGTGCTTTCTTTTTTAGGTTCCAGACTGATCCGCTGAGCTAACGCTGTAGCATCAAGAGGAATAATATACATCCAGACTTCCTGTTGACAGTGTCACACACACATTATGCCCCGAGGCCTTAAGATCAAGACGGTTTTGGTTTCTGTTTACCCACCAAAAATAAGGCGTTTTGCTCAAAATGCATCGCTATCAACTTTGAAAGATCACAGGCGATATATTTCCCTGGGAGGGTTAAAGGAAGCGGCGCCGCGTCTTGTTTTTCCTGCATAATGAGCCGTTTCCCACTCAGCCTGGCAGGAGCTGAGGTTTTCAGGTCGCGCTGAAAGAAAGCAGTCCGGAGGAGAGTGCCAGAAAGAAGGCAGGTTGAGTTAAGGAAGTGGTCTGCTGCAGCTCCCTAACCCGGCAGACACTTAATCAATCACGTGGTCAAACAATCCAGCGAAACTCCATCCGCAACGTACCGTAGACCAACCATAACAATCGATCTGCGCAGTTATCAGGGAAGATGAAGCATATAAATGAGTTTCAAAGTAAAAGGGGTGATTACAGAAACCGATAGAGCCAGGAGGAGAAGACCAGGCAGAGTTTGGCGTGGGATGTTTATTAAAATCATGGACGTCGGCCATCTTGCTGCTCTTATGTTTTGCTGTTTAGAGGGACAGATGGAGCTGATTCCAGTCCAGCCCAACAGGAGAGCAATACGTACGTACGTATGTATGTATGTTTGCCTCGTCTTAACTCAAATCTCATTAGACACCGACCGCAATATTTACCTCAGGTATGAACAAACAAACGAACACTGAAACATTATACTTGTGAGAGCTGGGAAATACACTTGTAGGATTATAAAGTCCTCGATTTGTTAACACAAATCGACAAGACTTGAGAAACACTTGGAGGCTTTGAATGGCTGGAATCAACTTGTCTTCCACTGCGAAGTGGAGAAACTCTTGCTTGAGACAAATAAAATATGATATCACTTGGAAAGCTGGAGCGTTGAACAACATGCTGTGGCCTACTTTTGTTGGCCGGAGACCCCGATGACCGTCCGCAGATGTTTCTCTGGTCAACTCAGCTGTTCGGGAAACGAATGGAGGCGCCTGAATGTCTGCTTGATATGAAATCTGACAATTTGGTAATGATAAATTAAAAGAAATGGAACAAAATAGTCATGTACATCCTTTAAGATCATTTAAGGTAAATCTTAAAATCAGTTCTGTGAGGTTGGTCAGTGGAGGTTAAAATGGAGCCGATGGGATTTTGTCGTCCAACACTTGCTGTTAGTCTGAGAGCTGCAGGCTGCAGTTTCTTCTTGGTTTAACCTTGAACACAGTGAGTTGCAATAATGGAACCGAGATTATATATATATTTAAAAAAAAAAGTAAGTATGACCTTCCTGAGAAGGCAGAGAGAGAAAAAGTCAACATTTTTTGTTGATTGAAAAAAAACAAAAAACATTGTTGAACCACAATTTCCATCGTGTTGTTCAGAATTAAAGGTCACTATCAAATATGACACCTGGGCTGCAGGTTTGACATTTGCAGATAGTGACGGTGCTTTTGTGTAGAAAAGAAAAAAGAGAATTGTTTTCATTTAGCTGGAGAAAGTTCTGGGACAACCAGCACTTCATTTCAGACGGACGCAGATAGATAATAACTTCTCTGTTTCGGGTAGAAGAGCTTGTCATCTGCATATTGATGATAATGAATTTTGTACGACACGAGATACACAGAAGGTAAATCGATACGCAAGATGAAAGTCTTTGCTGTGCTGATGTTTTGCATCTTCCTGAACCACACAGGCGAGTTTAGGGGGCACTCAGATTGTTTCTTTATTTCACAGTCATCGTTTTGGCACATTCAGTTGAGTGTGACTAAGAATGAACTGCAGCTGTCAGGAAGGGGATTGCTGGATATTGACACATTTTTTATTGAGAAGCAGCCTCTCCTAATGACCTCTTCTTCTTCTTCTTCTTCTTCTTCTTCATCCCGAGTCCCAAGATTCATGTATTTAGGCCAAGTATGACTCAACACAACTCTTCAGCATTTTCCAAACAGCCTCTCTGACCTCAAAAAACTTAGAGCGAGTGGGTCTGAAACACTGAAACACAATTTACATTAGAAAACCAAACAGACACGTCTTACTGTTAGCAGCTGGGCCAAAGTACACAACATCGTTCAAGAGCTTCAGGGAAATCTGACATTTTTTTAATAATCTGTTTTGAATAAATCCAGACAAATTATGCAGCCGTGCTCAACGAAATGACCCGATGATCTGGACTGGATCAATAAGTGTGAGTGGGAGTGTGCATGTGAGCGTGCATGTGAGTGTGTTGTAATTATCTGGCAACCTTGGACGTGTTCAGAAACTCCCTGTTAGAGGTTAACACATCAGATGTGTCTTCATAAACGGGGTCAGCACACAAGATAGATTCTGCTCTGTGTTTCCAGTAATACTGTAGGTAGAGCTCAGGTCTGTGTGTGTGTGTGTGTGTGTGTGTGTGTGTATGTGTGTGTGTGTTTGGTAATAACTTCGTCTACAGCAACATGAAATCCACTTAATCTCCATCCAGTCGTTTGCTCTGCCGTCCTCGGGGCTGCTAGATTAAAACATCTTCACTGCACTCGCTGAACCATGAATACTGGCCTTGCAGTCGTGTAAGCGGCGTCCTCGCAACACAAACAGGATTTACAAAACAATTTTTCACAGTTATGGAAAAAACAAAAAAACAAAAAACTAGAGTAGATGTCACGGATGCGGGCCTGAGACGCACCACATTTATCATCATAACTCAAAGACAAACACAGGAGCCGCCGGTTTATGTTTCTTGACGGAGACTACAGGCTTGTGAGAAAGTTACATTCACACCTAAAGTAGTTGTGAATCTTTTATCATCAAGTAAATTAAATTGCCTTTTTAAGAAAATGATCCCAGGTGTCAAAAAATGTGGGTCATGTTCATTTGACTCAAGGATTTTTTAAAAGAAAGCAGTTGAGATCTTTCTCTAAAGAACTAAAGACGATTAAAGAGTGTCTGTGTGTTTTATAACACAGCCTCAGATCTGCTGGGTTAATGTTGTGGAGTATATAATATTGAATTCTAGGTGGTGAGTGTTAATGTTACACTAATATTACACTTTCCTGTCATTACATTGCTTTTCTAAACACGTGAGGTCAAGTGATATCTGTGTGAAAACAAACTCGTCACGTTCAAACTGTGACGCTCTATTATAACCTCTGATTAGACTTTCAAAGTAAAAGCGCTCAAGTTAGCGCTAATTCCTAATATACAGCTACTGGTTAGACTTTCAAAATAAAACTGGTTCTGACTTGACTTTTGGGAGGTTCAGCCATATTCAGTTGATGACAATCTTGTAACGAGAAATCAGTTACATCACTTGCGTACGAATGAAAAACAAATCTGGTGCTTGAGTCTCATCTGAAAGGTTTTAAACAGCGACAGTGAATTTTCTCCTCGTGTTAATCTTGATCGTGGGATCATTGGTGCTTATTTAAGTTTTGTTAACAGACATTAACAGACTGATGTACAGTCCAGCGTGGAGCAGAAGTGAGTGTTTGGCCTCATTTCCTTTCACTCTCTGTCATGCTGTCACGTCAGCAGCGATCCAGCATCCAGTGCAGCTGAGGGTCGTGTTAGCTTGAGATATATCTTGAAACACTGGACAAGTGTAAATGTAAAGCTTTCCCCGTGGTGCAAGATGAATAGGAAGGGGCTCGACAAGCCATTCTGTGGACAAATGTGCGCAACAACTTCTACTTCAATTCGTCCAAACGTTGCCAAGCTGTAACACTCAGTGTGAGTGCTGGACAAACAGTGACGGACTGACGCTGTCATCCATGTTGAGCCGATCCGTCGGGGCGGATAAAAACAGCAGCCGGCACACATAACTTCTCTGGACTGATGAAGGCATTGCTTTTCCCCCCAAAACTGACAGCTGTGAAGTCCCAGCAGAGGGATATTATTCTGCTTTATTCAGTTTTCTCTCTCTCTCTTTTGTTTTTTTTAAAACTAGACCCAGTCTCTCACTCAGTCAGGGTAGATCTCTGACCGACAGTCAAATGGAAAGCAGCTCGAGATCGATTCGGACAAACAAGCAGCTCGACTGGAACAAATGGAACAAAAACAACCCGTATATCACGCTGCACATTCTGAAATATAAATTTGCACTATGCATTTCATCACGATCAATAAAAAAAAAACATCTTTATACATTTACAGTTACTTATGAATAAATCCTTAAACAGCTGTTACATCCACGTAGATTTCCTCGATTGAACATGATCTCGTGCTGTTTTTGATTTGCAGCTGTGGCCTCAGTTCTGCTGCCATGATGAAAAAGCCATGCAGCTTTTTTTCTATTCTTCTTCTTTCTTTATTTTTAAAAGCACTGTTTCTGCTCCATCCCTCCATTGCTCCCCTGGGCGCCTCTCCCTCTCATTCCTTGCAATGATGGGTTAAGCAGCTGAAGGCGGTGTGTGTTTTCGTTGCGGTTCAGATTTATCTTGGGAGTAGTGGTTAGACTGGGAGAGAAGGAGGACGTGGGAGGAGGGTGCTGAGAGGTCCAGCAGGGAAAAAACAGAAGAGAGAAGGAGAAACAGAAGAATGACCCAAGACAGGCAGATAAGGAAAGAGGCGAGCATACATTTTCTGCAGGCTGTATGTGTAACGTCTATGGTAATAAAGAGCCGAGGTCGCGACCCTCGTCTGTGGTAGCCTCAAACAATTTCCTGCAACTCAGTGTCTTGTTTAGAAGGTTACTTGTATCAAACTTTCTGAAAAGCGAAGACACAACTCTGAATTTAGAAACACTTGAATAGTAATTTTTGAATTTTAATGCAGGATTCAATAACCACAGTCCCCATAAACTTCTAGGTGACTGACACTGGTAGTGGAGTGTCTTTTCCGAATTCAAAAAACAAGGCTGCGTCTCTCTGAAGAGCTGAAGGAGCCTTTGGTGCTGGGAAAACCTCGTCCAACCGTTATTACATTTTCGAGCTTGAAACGAGGACTTTGAAGGTGGCAGCCTCGCCGCTGAAATGGGACACTGCTCGTGTATACATCGAAGTTAATCTGAATCAGGTGCTCGTGGTTTCCAAACATCAGAAAGAAGACAGAAAACATTGTGCAAAGAGTGGAAGCCGGCTTCCTTGAGAGCACATTCACAGCGGAACGGAGGCAACGGACGCTTTGCTTTGAAAAGTAGTTAAGCTCTTGCATGGGATTTTGCCCCGGGAAAAGGAAAACAGCCACCTACACACAAAATCAAAAAAGCATAACCCAAACTTGCATGTGGGAAAAATCACAGCTTAAAAAAAAAAAACACCAGAGAGGCATGCACACACACACACACACACACACAAACATGGATGAGTCATCATAAAATGCACACTGTACTTATGATGTGTGTGCTGCAGTGAACGATAGAAACAAAGATAGAGAAACCTCATTATGTTCCCTGACGCTGGGAGCGAACGCATGAAGTGCACTGATTAGTCTGACCCACATCCACTCCCCTCTCAAACTGGCTTTAAATCGAATCTCTGAAGGGCTGCAGTTTATCTCTATATATAGAAATAAAGCGGAGGAAGAGGAGGAAATGGGCACAACAATTCCAAGGAACTGGAAAGATAAGTTTAGCGTTCGTGGCATTTTCAGATTGTTTTTTTTTTAAAAGGTCACTTTTAACGATGAACGTTCACAGGGTGCGTAGATACGTAAAAATGGATCCCGTGACATCGCCTGGCGTGTAAACCTTTTCTGTCCCTGTACAGCTACAACAAAATATGAGACCAATTTTTTAAAATTTGATCTGTTGATCTGCTGTGCACAAGACAGAGGGTTCAACAGTTTATCACCAGAGGAAGAGGAGAGGCTGAAAACACTATGAAAAGAGAAGAAGCTTCCCAAAGAGAGAGAGAGAGATTAAAAATTGATGCGAACAGTTTTAAGACAACTTCAAAAATATGTTGGAAAAACACGTCAGACTAAAAGCCTCGACGCAGCGGCAGGATGTCTGAGGGATGAAAAAAACAAAACCATCTGCACGTATCGGAGCACCAGCACGCCGAGAAGTCGTGACGAGCTGGTGAAACCAGCGCTGCCAGATGTGTAATAGTAAACTGTCATAACCGGAGGCTAATATGTGGCATTCTGAGGAAAATTATAGTGTGTAGAGTCATCACAGCGACAAATACACAATAATGTGTAATTTTACGTAACACGTTTGAGGAGATTTTCTGCCACACCTACAAATCTACACCTTAAAAGCAGACTGAGGCCATGTCCACGCAGACCAAAATGATCCTTTGCCCCCTCGTCTTCCTCGGCATCGTTTCAAGAATATTTGCGTGCAAATGGATCCACTGTAAACGACTCAACATGCTGTAGTTCATATTCCAGCCTATAGGTGGCGCTTGAAATTCACCAAAAATGGAGGAGAAGAGAAAATGGCTAGTCTGTTGTCCATAATTCTTTATCAATCAAAGTAGTGGCAGAGGAGCAAAGGTTTTTTTTTCCCCTGGTAAACCTGATAGGCTCGATATCTACTGCAGCATGAACACAAGCATATAGTCCAACGTTGTTTTTGTTGTTGTCGTCGTCATGATACGTCGCAGGGTTAAGAGGATGAAGGCTAGAGGTCGATGTATGTGGATTTGGCGTCCACGCGAAAACAAAAGGGTGGCGTTTTTCGATTTTCCAACCTAGGACCAGGTTTTTAAAAAGTGTGTTTACAGGATCCACGTGGACAATCGGACAAAACGATGCAAAACACGTGAGTTTACACACAAAAGCGTTTCCATGTGGACGGCCCCTGAAATAGCTACGATGAGTGGAAGGTGTCCGTCGAACAGTTTTTGAAACGGCATATCACAAAATGTAGTTACAAGACAGCAAGACAGGAGGCGACAGTTACGGTCATAAGCTAATCGGATTAAATAGCCCTGAACATCTGGACTGAAACATACTGAAACTTTAAACAACAAGCATATTTAGCTTCCAGTCACTTTGGCATATGAATAACAATGAGACAGTATAGATTAAAACCAATTACAAATGTAAGCATCAAGTAATCGTACAATATGGCACTGACAATATGGCACTGGGATTATTGATTGTGCATCACACACAGGAGAGAGGTGTAAGGAAAAACACACAAGAGGACCTGAGGGACAGTAATATGAGTCAGAGAAAGACAAGACTGAAAAAAGGTGGTGACAGCACAGCAAAAAGGAGAAGATAGGGCAAAACCAAAAAGAAGGATGAAAGGGAGGAAACACGAGAGAAGAAGAGCCAGAAGACAAGAATCATCTATTCTGACAAAGACATGAAACGAGGGAAAATATAAAGGAGGATATGGGAATGAAACAGACTCACTGAAAATGACCCCAAAGCCTCAGAATAGGAAAAAAAAACTTCCTCAGAGGTGAGCTGCAATCAAACCGACAGCATGACGGGCAGATGAAAAGAGCTAAATGATGTGAGGGAGTCGGGGAGGAGGATGAGAGCGAAGAGGAACCGAAGATGACAGAAGGAACGGAAGAGGCGAACGTCGAATCGAAAGAGCAAGAAAAGAAGGAAAGTGGTTGGCAGGTAAAAAGACTGATGGAGGGAAAGAGAGAGAGAGACAGATGAGGCGGTGTTACACTCTACAACGTTCGGTTTCACAGATTTAAAAGACTTGTTCCTGCAGCCATCATAGTTTTGGCCAACATTCATTTTAAACGTGGGAATTTACCTGCAGTCTTTGTAATGGCCAGCAGGGGGGCAACTCCACTGGTTTAGATTCATAACCAAGTTCAACTGTAAGTACATTTATAAGAAAATGACCCATATTAGTGACAATAAAAGGTATGAATGAGTTTATGTGTTGCCATGTTTGGAGTTTTAATATGTCCGCAAACCAGTGGGTGACGTCACGGTGGGTATTTATTCAGATATAATCAAAGCACTAAATATATTTGGAAGGGAAAACACAAGTACGTACGTTTCCTCATGGGAAGACAAAGTCTTTGTCTTGTCTTAAAGTGAAACTCTCGCCAAAATGCAACCAAAGCTTTTTTGTTAATGTAACCAATTCAAACCTTTGTGTAAAAGCATAATTACAATGAAAGAGGCACTTTTAAGATTTACCGTATTTTGTTTTCAGGTCAGACTCATTTTCAGTGGGAGTGCTACGGGCACTTTTACTATAGCATCAAAATCTCTATTTTTAAAACACTAAGAAGGCTTGATACAACATGAAACTTTGCTGGTAGCATCACCAGAGTCTCTCTACACATGAACACCAGCACTGAGAACATTGTTTATGTACACAGAGTTTACTAAAAAGAAAGTTTTTGAACTCACGTTAGCAGTAGCTTTTTCGACTAGCCACCATCATGGCAGACAAACAGTGTCGATCTCAGAATGTGACGAAACGTGGAGGAACTTAAAAGTTTCATCATGATGATGCTTTTACATGAAGGAATCTGCTGTGACTCTGCAGTCATCACCACCAACTGTATGGAATAAAATACAGCTGTTAATGGAGCTTTCTCTGCAGTCATCAGGAAATACTGACCAGCTTTACATTCATTCTGGACACTTTGCTGAAGGCAGTGAGGTGTCTAAAGGTCCACTGGTATCAGCATCTCGGCCTTAATGCCTCCGTTTAAATGTTTAATTAATTGGTTTGTTCTGTGTCTATCAGTGTTATCGTGAAGCTGCTGTTCATCAGTGGCGGGAAGTAAACCAGGAGGGTCTTTATCTGACATCCACAGGTGAAGTGTCGTCCCCTCTGCCAGGCAAGAAGCCTGTTACTGCTTTAGATGAAGCGAGACTCTGACTGCGATCACACTGACTCAACACTTTACTCAGTGTTTCTGTGCAGCTGAATGTAAGAAAAAAACACCAGCTTAATCTGCTGGTGTGGTGCTGACACAGAGGAGACAATTCAGTCCTGAGTTAACTGGGTTAAATGTTTGCTGACGGGAGGAGAGATCGTGATTACTTTGTAACCTTCGGTGTTAGAAAGTGGATTTATCTTCCTTCCTGTTTATCAACCTGACTGCAGCAGCGAGCTGTGGAGGTGGCCTCAACTCGACTTTTTGAAAGCAGAAATATTACACATGTCTTTAACTGTCTTATTCTCTGTGATTATCTTCTGTTCTGTAACTGTGAACATGTCCTGATTCCGTGTGTTTATTTGATTTCCTGTTTCATTTTGACTTTTTTCCCCTCATGCGTCGCGTGTTGCTTCTCTGTTCCTCCCATTGTGTGATTTCCACCCTTTTTCTGTATCTGTGTCTTGTTTAGCCCTTTGAATGAGTGTTTATAGTATTTGTGCTCCCTCATGACATATGAACATTGCTTTTGTTTGGACTTGTTTGGACTTGTGGTTTATGCTTCTTTGGTTTTTGGACAACTTTGCTTTTTTAAAAAAAAAATAAAGCTCTCCCTTTTGTTCTCTATCCTGCCTCCCCCTGATGTTTTGCATCTGGGACCTCATCTATTCTTACTGAATTGTGACAGAACATGCCTGTTGACACTTTAAAACATGTTTTAAAGCCCCTGCAGAAAAAAAATTTGGATGCAAGTGATTTAAAGATCATCGCAGCCGACTTCTGGACAAGCTTAACTCCATAACACACAATATAAGCGTGTGCTGTCGTAGTTTCGTCACGGAAAATCATGATGCAACGTGTGTATGAATCTTCTTAAAATAGGAATCTTTAATTAGATAATTCTCCAACGTAAACAGACATGTTATAGGAACTTAAACATAGGAAAAATTGTATATGAAGTGACTCCGGTGTATTTAAAATAAAGAGGGAAGAGTGCCAAAACACGCAGCTCAGTTTCAGCTCCGCTTCACATCCCCTGCTGTACATAAACTGCAGTTTGATTAAAAGCAATGTGAAAAGTTACAACTGAGGCATCCAAAAATGCACACAAACTCAATATTCCTGATATATGTTTACTGATTCAAGCAAAGCGATCTGCAGGATGTTCCAACATTTATTCGCTGACTCATAAACACAGATTTACTGGAGAGAGTGGTGCTGTAAAACATTTCCCCTCCCTCAGCATGTTGCGGTAAATGAAATGGAAACTAGTAGTAGAGAGTGAAGAGGTTATGGAAGAGACAGAAATGTTGACAGAGACCAAACGAGAAGCAGAAATCTGCGGACATCCATGTTTTAAAGCCGCAAATAGCTTCCATTTCTAATGGCTGTGAATTGTTTTAAAGGCATGCCAGGGTTTTTTTTTTAAATTTCTACTCTCAAAAGCTGCCTGCTGATGAACGTATTCGATGGATTTAAGTACAAAAATGCGCCACCAAAACCTCTAAGGGGGTTAGTTGGTTCATATCCTTAAACTATTTATTCTACAGGGCGGATGATGAAGATGCAGATTGTATTTCAATTTAAGAGACTCCATTAACTACAGCTATGATTCAAGTTCAAGATGTTTACAGTCGTTCCGGTTGCACAAGTACCCCGAGCCCTCCTGGGCGAGGAGGCTCCAGGAAGCTGTATATAGAAGTAAAGACGAGGTAGAATAGCAAGATTTGTGCTCATAAAGAGGCTGAATGTTATAGAAAGAGACGGGACACAAAGTGGAGCTCAGAGTCTTGGAGACGAGTAAACTAAACAAGTCACACAGAGAGAAATCTCAGTGTATGTGTTTGGGTAAGAGCTGCTTTAAATCAGAGTCGTCCAGCGTCGCTGTAGATGTGAAAGTGTTTGTGCGAGGGAGGAATGCATGGATGTAGAAAGACGTGTATCTAAAGGACCCAAACTATAACACCTGACACTGGAAAATCAACTACAGCCACATTACAATCAGTGGCTTTCAGCACTGAAGAATGGTGTCAACAATATGGTTAACCTCATCTCAGTCCTGGAAATGTATGGAAAATTAAACATCAAAGTAAACCACCATTGTGAAAGAAGCATCTGTATAACAGTGGATGAAGTTGCTTGAGTGTCACAACTCTCATCACAGCTGGAGCCATTCAGTCCAAAAACATTTGGAAAGTCTAGAAGAACCGGATGACTAAATTAGCCAGAAGTTAGCCGGCCCGGTCGACGGAAGTCTCTGGTACACACACTCTATGTGCTGCACAACATGGAAGATCCAGGTGTTTTTTTTATAGTCAGTGGAAGTCCTGGCTTCAAAACATCACTGAGCAGCTTTCATAGGAACAAACGGAGCTCCAGCTTCATGGCTGTGTCCTCGGCCGCCGTCTCAGGATGTCCACTGGAGACAGATGACGGCGTATTTTTACAGATCGATGAATGCAGTTTTCCGCATTTATTTTTGCCAACAACAACAACAAGCGTTTGCAAAAATACTTTTTGTTAACTTTCCTGAATGAAGGACACGACAACTCTTCCTGTTTTGGCAGTGAAGGTCAGCATTAAAAATGTGAGTTGTGTGAAGCAATATCGTCGAATATGAATACAATTTTTTTTCCTTTTTTTTTTTGCCACCTGGGCTGATGGGGAGGTAAACAGTGGAGAGTAAATCTGAAAGAGTGAAACAGAGGACTATATATTAATAATGCATGTGTGTGGGTTCATCTTCATGCAGTTCAGATGCTCAGAGTCTCTTGTCTTTACGTTTCCTAGAAGCCTTCCATACGCTTGTGTTATTACAAGAGCTGAAGATCAGACGCTCGAGACGGAATATATATATATTTTAGTCTTTGTGTAACACACACATTTAAAAAAGTGAGCCGGTCTCAAGTCAAGTGGAATTAAAAAACAGGAATGAAGTGTTTTTCTCTGTGTTGGACCTTCTCTCATCTGCCGCTCCGCTGTAATTAGCTTTCCAGTTCAGAGAGGTAGCTCTTAGCTTTTAAATAATTCAATACTCTCAACTCTCTCTCACATACAGAGAGCAGGAGAGACACTGCAGACACTACACACTACACACTCTGGCCTTCTCTAAATTGTATCATTACACACAGACAACACACACACACACACACACACACACACACTGCTAACTCCCCCGGTCTCTGCCACCATCTGTCTCATCTTCCTCCATGTCGAGTTTCCACAGATGGGACCCAAAGGTGTCGCGCAGAACTGGGAGATGATACAACACCACAATAAAGAAAAGAAAAAAAAAGAAAAGAAAGCTGTTGAGAGACAAAAGAGGAGCAGTGAGGAAGAGACACACACACACACACACACACACACACAGGGAACAAAAAGGTGACGTGACAGAGAGACAGGAAGTAAATATAAAAGTTTTATATTCGTACAACTTTGACACGCGGAGTCGCTCGGAGGAACACGTACTCATCCTCGCTTACATCACTCTGAAAAGTATGATCACAACACCTACCGTGAACTCTCCTCCACAGTGGTTTGTTACTACTGTGGCTCACAGCTGCACGAGGCAAGATGACAAAGGAAAAAAAAAAATGAAGGAATGAAGAAATTACCTGCTCCTCGTGGTGCAGATATGCAACGTCCTGGGTGTCGTGTCAATGTGTGAATGTTGAAATCAACTTTCAGAGGCGGAAGCAGCCACATTATGAATTTTAACCATCAATATAGCTGATCTCACTGCAGCTGGGGAGTGATGTTGGTATAAGATGTGCTTCTCCACCTACAGGAAGTGCCTAACCTCGATCTCAGGACTTGAAAGGCTCCTCCGCCCCGACATCCTTCTGATTTATATCCCCTTCTTGTCCTCACAACGAGCTGATCAGCGGAACAAACCCCAGATCAGATGAACAAAGACGTGGGGAAAGTCACATCTTCCGCCAAGTCATGTGACACCCTGATCCCGCCTGGCCTGCTGTTATAGATAAATATGCATACGTGCACAGTGTGTAGCTGGAAGCACATGAGTGAAAGTGGAACTGGGAGGAAGTGTGGACTAACCTGGAACATGTGGAGGACAAAAAAGATGGACGATTCAGATACAGATTCAGGGGAACGTAGATGAAGAGTATTGCGTTACGCTTTCAAGTCCGTCAGCTAACTCAGGACTGGAGGTGTGTTTGAGTGATGCCAGCCTCCTCTTTCTCATCAGTCAGTGCGCTTTTAAAAACTCAACACTGCATTCTGATATCTCAGGTGTTCTTGTGTCGCTTGTCATTTCAAATCATCCTCATTAGAGCAACAGCACGCAGCAAATCCTCTGAGGCTCACTGAGTTTTCTCTTGGTGTTGAATTCCCAGAAGGAACGCTACGTTTTTTTAATGTCAGGATCAAACTGGAAAAATCATCTGTGGTTTTTATAAGAAGTGTAAAAACAATATTTGCTTTTGGTTTCAGGCTTCATTTGGTACCACTGGGTCAACATTTTCCAGCAAAATAACAACAATCTCTCTCGCATCTCGTCAAATACGACATCTACTGACTCCCAGGGCGTCGGCAGTCAAGCTAGCTCCAATATGTTATATGCGACGTGCATCCGCATCTGTTTGCCAGCGGGGCTGAAGCTCAAAACTGCTCCTGTCTCCGGTGTAATAGAGGTGTTTTCTTTCCTTCAAACCCGATGATGTAAACGGTGCAAAAGCCCCGACAGCACCGGTTAACAGCTGCTCATAGCGGCTTGCAGCTGGAGACTGTGGTTGCAGAGTGTAAAATGTGGGCGACTATGAAGATAAATCAAAGCTGAAACGGAGACTGTGTGTACGTGAGAGAGCACCGCCAGCGGCTCCCGTTCACATCTTGTGGGGCTGGAGCGCGAGCCGCTCCCGTCTCATCACAGGCTTTTTGGGGGCGACCGCAAAACTTAAACAAACAGCGTTATAATCACACTTAGCAGCTCAGCTGTCAGCAGCAGGTCTCTGCACCTTCTTTTGTTCGTTGTTCTAAATGTGACGCGTTGGATTATTGTGTGGAGGTTTTGTGGCTTTCTGCCCTCGAGTTGCCAGTTTGGCTCAAATCAAGTGATGAATTCTTGAACTTCTGCGCAATTTAATGTCTGAATAAAGGAAAAAGGGAATGTTTGCAAGGGAATATGACTTACTGGGTCACAGAGCTCCACACACACGGACAATATAATCGCTGTGCAGGTCAGTTATATTGTGTTATTAAGTTTTGATGAGGGCTAACTTCTCTTTACAAGTTCTCACAAGTCTAGTCAATCGATGCTGTTCTCTGTGTTTCTAACACATTCCTGTACGTGCATGTTCATCACTGTGTATCTAAACCAGCTGTTTTAATCCATTATTGCTGTTGAAGTCACAGGAGTAAAGTCACTGCTAGTTCTCACCACATGCCTAAAATGAAGAATAACCTCAGTGCTGGTTTTAATATTTACTCTTGACCCAAATACACCTCTTAAAAAAGGTACCTAGGAACCCAAACGTCAGTATTTAATGAGTTGGGAATGAGACTAAACTATCTTACAAAATCCAAATAAACCAACCAACCTACGAGTTTTATGTGTCCCAGGAATTCAGGCTCAACCTCACAGAGACGGCAGAGGTTTAAGAGTCATCACACCGAATAAAGACACTTATTTATTCTCTAAGTTGAACTTTACAACCTGCAGATTGATTCATTTGTAAGAAAGTGCATGCAGTATATTGTCGAACAAAACGTCTAAGTATCATAAACTTGATATTTTCTGTGGTCTCATCGGCTTCTTGTGGAGGGAACAAATGTGATGGTCATTATATTTAAATTGTTGGTAATAATGTGCGCTACTGTGTATCCTGGGACGTTTCCCCTCTTATATCTCTTCATTGCTTTATTGTTCACAGTCTAAACACAACCTCCTGCCACACACACACAGATTCCACTCTTCTTCTTCTTCTTCACCTCTGTAGCACAGGAAGAAGTAGAAATCCCGCAGTGAAATGAAGGAAAAACGTGGGTGAACGACGGCCAGACAGAAGAATGTGAGCACTGCGAACGTCAAGGTAAAGACAGATTGTGTGAAATTTAGAGGAAGAGAACAAGATACGAATCAGGAAAAATTCCCTTTTCTCTCTGGCTGACATTTTATAGACCCGCGTAGAGAAGAAATAGGTTTGATGGGTAGTGTTACCCCCCGGAGCAAACCCCACCTCTTCCATAAGTCTTTCATGTGGATGGACTCGGAGTCGGTGTTTCCAGGTTGAGGACCCTCCAGGAATTCACTGAGGCAGCAAGTAAGTGAAGTGCAGCTGGTAACAAACGGTCTTTATGAGGCGGCGCTGGCCGTATAATTAACTCTTTTTTACCATCACAGCCGTACTTCCACATGAGAGCGGTAAGTACGAGTAAGCTCCAGGCCGAGACCACTAAAAAAAAAAAAAAAAAAGGAGAGAGTGACTTTGTCTCGGGTTGACTACAAGTCTACATATCAAGTGGAAATCCCCCATCTTACACTGTATCATCAACTTGTCTTTTATGGGTGTTTGGTGGTCTTTTTTTTTTTTGATGCCAGCTTCCAAACAACCATTATTTTTGACTCACTACGTCCCCAGATGGCTTTAAAACACACTTCAGAGATCATCAGACGAATGTTGTTGCCCTCGTTTTTGAGGTTTTTTTGGTTTCAGCCATGGATATAATAAGAAACAAGTTCATGGGAGGGATTAAAACAAAACAAAAAAAGATTTCAGGTTTCTGCTTTTTTGTGGGCGAGAGTCCTTCTCCAAACGTTCCCTGTGAGGTGCAGGTGAGTAAAGTCTTGATCGGAGCTGATCACAAACATTTTTCTTCGACAATACTTGTAATTCCGCCCAGACGCGCAGCAACACCTTTCAGGATCGACTTTACGCCACTTAAAACATGCAGCTAGTCTAATTTTTTGACGGATCCCGCGTCAAGTTGCACAGAGCAGATCAAGCCGGGCAGGAAGTCAGACAACGTATGCCATGTTCAAAATTGACATATCAGCGGTTTGCTGACTTTGCCGTTCTTAAAGACCTGATTGAGGCCCGGTCCACATGTAAACTGCTATTTTTAAAAACAAATTCCCGCCCACACCAACTGTATCAAAACAAAATCTCAAGCTGCCAAGCGCTCGCCAAAGCAACAGGGGGCGATATAACCTCTACAGCCACGTCGGCCAATCAGAAGCCTGACAAACAACCAAGACAAGCCTGTCCACACATAGACACTGAAAATGACCTGGTAGGATTTTTCTGTTGACATGTGTACAGAGGTCAAAACCAAAGGAAAAGCTTTGTTTTAGGAAGTGTCTGCGTACGTGTGCACAGGGCCTGAGGCTGATAGAGTTTCTTATCCCACTTCTTTAGTTTCTCTTCACAGCCTAAACATGCTGAACTCTGAGCTTCGGTTTACACACATTCTGCTTGTAGGTCCCAATTAATCAATACAAAGAAAATAAAAGAAAGAAGAAAGAAGAAAATAAAAATCACAGCTGCGTCTTGTTTGGTTTTGACTTTTTAATACGCCAATAAAAAATGTACATGCAGCCGACGGCTGGTTTTATACCTCATTATTTTTACTCTCGGTCACGTGCACGCGCCCACTGGGCGTCAGGACACCCAGATGTTCGATCCGGTGCTCCCACATCTGGAGAAGAGGGCCACTTTTCATTCTTTCAAGATTGATTTGTTCCTCGAGCTTATCAGACGGCACGTCAAGTCCCGTGAGTGACACATTAAACTTTAATAAGACCAAAATAAATCCGTCTGAACTTTGTCTGTGTTACTTTTTCTTATCCTCTTTATTATCCTGACACCACAGCCGGGTCTGTCACAACGCAGAGAGATAGAAAGAGAATCAGATGAGAGCGGAGATATTTTTTTATTTCTTATTAAATAACAGTGATAGA